>BCIL01000024.1:0-103975 GCA_001599955.1 Cystobasidium pallidum | reverse complement strand
GGGGGGAAGAGGGAGAGTATGCAGGAATGCACACTAGGAACATAAAGCTGGAGAAAAGGGAAGGCGAGGACTCTATATGTAAACTATCTATCTATGGCACCTAAAAACGCGGCACATGTGGGTATTCCGGGTGGAGGGGAACATCCTAATGCGGCGGGAACGCGCTCACTGCTCTGCTCACCATCTGCCGGATAAGCTAGAGCAAGCAGATAGAAAGGCAGGGATGGAAAGGGGGATATGCATAAAGGGCGTGTGTGATCATATGTCATGATTACGAACCGCTTTCTATTCCTTCTGCGCCGTCTTTCACAGCCTGTTCGAACGAGGCGAGGGTGTTCCTAAGGAAGAGAGGGGAATGACGGACATATTAGCGAATGTTGGGTTGATTCGATGGAAAAACAAGAAGAAGCAAGCTAAGGCCTCACTCAGGAAAAGCTGCTGAAGCCTGTGGGATCGGTAAATTGCGATTTAGGAGACCATCATTGACATCAGAAGAGACGCGTTATGTCGGCCAAGTTGTTTGCGGTGTATAAGAGAAGGTGAAACACTGTCAGTGCCGATACATTCTGGCCTCTCCTCTGCAATGGACTGCCCGTAGACCCATCAAGCCGAGCCAGTCAGCCACCGAAGCGTGTGGCGAGTGCCGGCCACGCTGCGGACACGTGTTTGGGAAGGCCAGAAGGGTAGGAGTCGCGGGAGGGCAGCAGCAGCAGGAACATGAGCAAGTCCACTCACACCGCGATGGCCCCAGCACTGGGGGAGCTTCTTGTTCTTCCTCGCGAGAGCAGCACTGTCGTTATCGCCCGAGATGTCGCCACCACTCGAGTATTCGTCGTCGTCCTCGTCGGATGATGTGGCCGATGAACCGGCAGAGAGCGCAGGCGTGGGCGGCACAGACGTAGACGATGTGTGCGCCAGCGTGTTGAAGGACGAGCGCAGTCTGGTGATCAGTGGAGGCCGGCCCATGCCTGGCTCTGTGGATGGTGCTGCGGTGGATGCCATGGTAGTTGCAGGTGATGCAGTGGAGCAGTCTATCGTGCGGCAGCAGTCTGTCGTGTGGCAGGCTGCTGTAGTCCATCAGCCTGACTCGGTAGCATCCATCTACAAACGTTGCATCCCACCCACCACCGTTGCAGTGCCCGTTAAGAGGTGCAGAAACGTGCCGAAGACGAGAGTTGGCCGAACCGACTGGGCTGAACGTGGACGTCGATGTTAAAGAGCGGAATGGAGTAGCTCTGGTTACTCGGTACCGATGTTGCTTCTATGGATGCTAGTAGTGTTGAGGTCAGGGTAAACTACTGAAATCCCGATGCTGATATTCATAATGATGACATTTTAGAGAAGGCTCGTAGAGCACGAGAATGGTGGCAAAAATGGGGGAGTAGGCCGATAACTCCATTAATCACTGCAGGCAGCTGGTGCAGACAGAGGTTGGCATCTGCATACATGGCAGGCCCTGCTCCGAGTGTCTCGACAGCTTCCAATCCCGTATATGTGGTGGTGGTCATGCAGAGGGGGATGTGCAGTGATCATGCTGCAAAGCAGTACGAGGTGCGCAATCTCCAGCAAGGGATGCATTCCACTACCACCATACAGCAGTGGGCTGCAGGTCTTAATTCTTCACTCGTCATTTACGCTGCAAATCGCCTGCTCGCGGTTGAACACGTGAGGCCACAAGGATGGAGACACCCTTTGGTAATGCAATCATGGTATCACGATTAGGCGCATCCATGGACTATCGAGTTATACATCTATTGCATATGGCCTGTGTATTCTGGGAAAGCCATCTTATATTACCCATATCATCCTACCAGTGCAGCTGTATGGACCCGTTGATCGTGCAGACCGGATGCCCGCATCACCGCATATACTCTCCTCTGCCTACAGGAATGCTCCCGTTCTCGCCATTCCTGTCATCGCTGCCATCCATCATCATCCCGCTGCTCAGCTGACGAGCACTCGAGCGGGCATCCAGGAAGAGCGTATCTGTCTCCTTGACGTCTTCTAGCTCTATCTCCGTCCTTCCCTGGAGTTGCGAGAGGATAGAAGCGGGTGTAAGGAGTTGGAGGGCGAATCTAATGAATTCACATGCGACAGGGCAAAACAGATGTGCGGTCACTTGGCCATTAGCATCGCCTGTTCAATATCCCATTAGATATCAAGCAACCCACCTCAACGACGTCTTCACACCCTGGTCAGCTAACCACCCTATCGCCTCCTCCTTGATCTTCAAACCCTCGATCCTCGCTCTCAATCCAAGAATAGTCAAGATTTCATCCCGCGAGTATGGCAGAGTGCGAACGATCATGCATCTATCCAACAGATCAATAGGCATGCCGTGCGGTGAGATCATTCCCTCTCCGCTTATCGAGGTGTCGTTCTCTGTTCCTCGGATGGTAGCTAGACCTCTGTTCGTGGCGAGGATCACATAAGGCGATATTGTCGATTCGAGTGCTTTGTTGAGATAGGTAAAACATTCAATGTCGAGCATGTGGACCTAGAGACAGATACACGAATCGAGAAATAAACGTCAGCTTACGACCCTTGACACCCGAGAACAGCAGGCCCCTCCCAAATCTCCTGGCTGACCCTACCTCGTCAATAAACAATACTCCAGGTACAAGTTCCGCAATACCCTGTTCAATATACTTGTCCACGACCTTGTTGATCTCTCCTCTTAATTTGTCCGTCACTTCAGTTCTCTTTCCTTTGACGAGTTGACCCATCACCGACATTACATCTTGACCGCCTTGAGGCTTGGAATTCGCCATGTCCAAATCATGCAGTGTAACATCTTGGATGATTTCTTTCTTCTTGTGTACATCGCCTTTTGGTAAAGGTACGTATTCCTCTGCTTCTAGATCAAATTCCGTTGAATAGGCATCGCTTCTTCCTACTCTCTTCACTGATCCTGTATTTGCTTCTATGTAGATTATGTCTCCTACTGTGATGCGTTCTTTTTGTATGGATTCATAAATCGAGGGGTCCAATCGGAGTTGTTTTGTGCCTTTTACCGTCTTCAATGAAACGACAACATGGGAAATAGTCTTGCCGTAACCTGATAATGGGTTCTCTGCCTCTGCTGGCGTGAGTTCCGTCACTTCTCCTTCGTAGACTTCCTTGGTTTCCTTGACACGCAGGCCTAGCGGCATCAAAGTAAGGCACCGAAAGAACATCGTCGTGCGATTGTGTGCGTCGTGTTTGAGAGATAAATCAAAATAGGTCGAAGATGGCCAGGATAGGCAACGGCAAGAAGAACAGTCAGTAGCGAAACCTCTCCAGCTTGAAGTGACCGCCCACTCACCTATCGCCCTTCTGAAATTCTCCATGAGCACTTCTGTCTTCTTTACTTCGTTGCTATACACTTCACTACCCACCATGGGGCAGAAAGGAACTTTTGAACCCAATTCCTGCGCCATCCCAAGGGCTAGAGCAGTTTTACCCGTTCCAGGTGAACCAGCTAACAACAATGCTCTACCCGAGAACTTCTTGCTTCTTATCAGATCCAGTATCAGTCCGCATGCTTCTCTCGCGTTGGATTGTCCTACGAATCCGCTGGAATTGGATGTTGCCAGTCCATCCTCATCCAGACCTAGTCCTCGGATATGCGAGTGGACGGCCACTGGTGTGCAAATGGAGTGTGATCCGGGGTTTGATGAAGGAGGGAATAGTCATTTCGAAGATGTTGTATGTTCATTTGCGTAGAGGATGTTATCCAATTCAGTATTGAAGGTAGTGTGCCGTTCCAGGTGATTCCATTGATGACAGTCATGGGAATTTCGGACAGAGCAGGCAAGCGCGCGGGCGGCAGGATCAAGTTCAGGGAAACGATAGACAAGCAGATTAATCATCAGTTCACACAACTCCATATCGTAATTGCCGAAGCTGCGGTGTTGAGCTGTCTCCTCGCTCACCTCTGGCCTTTCTGCTTCCTGCACCACCGCCAGCGGCCGGCAAGCCCGCTGAAGTTGAAGCGACAGCAGCCATGGTATGGGTCGTAGTCTGGCTGTCTGACCTCTTGCAATTGTTGTCTTGTTGCTAATGGTGCAAAAGAGAGGAAAAAAGCTGGACTGTACATAGCTGCCATGCAGAACACGATCACCTCGAAGCACGCTGGAAAGATAGCAGCATTGCATGGCGATGGGCAAGTCCGATGGCAACGACAGCATGCTATGTGGTGGTCGGTGTGCAATCGCCGAACAGCCGAATCTCGCTATGCACGATTATATTCCATTGCTGACAGATATACCTCTACATCCAGCTTTGCAGCTACCCTCAAACAGACGAGTACCCGTCAAACCGTCTCCATCTCATCTCATCTCATCTCGTCCTTGTCTACTCGTCTGTCAGTGCCTCCTGCTTCCGCTGCGATAGCTGCTTCATGCGGTCCACAAAGCTGTGAGAAAGGCCAACGGAATACGGTTAGTCTATGATAGCTTTGTAGTCCGCTGAGAACCGCTACGCACTCGTCGTATTGGCATCTGCGGTAGCAGAAGCATTCAGCAACACTCCGTATGATCTTCATCTCTACTGATCTACTCACTTCTCGTACGAATGGCTGTAGAGATACCAGATCCATCCCATCGTCAGGTATGTCCCCATCAGTCAATCAGTCATGCAGTACATACCGTTCGTCGGAGCATTCTAGAATGAGGCATGTCAGTCAGCACATGGGTCCAATGCTCGTATTTCGATAGTCCACCCACTCCACGGCGCATAGAGCGTTGCATGTCTGCACTTTTGCAGGGGAATGAGGAGGGCGGAGCAGTTGTCTCTCCAGCTGGAAGCGCGGCCTGCAGTTCAGCTGGCCATTCTGTGAGGCGATGATGGATCCTGATCACCCACCCCAATGCTATCCTGTTCTCCCTGTTCTCCTCTGCCGATGCTACGGTGGTGGCCATCTCTACAGACACCATACATCCAATGGAAGTGAGCTTTTTGAGCACAGGAACACATCCCAGTCCCAAGCGCATCTCACCTTGTAACCTATCCGGATCTCTTAGCTGCCTCTTCGCTCCTCACACAACGAGATCAGACGAAAGCAAAGCCAAGTCGAGTCCTGCCCTTCTTCTTTCCGCCAACGCAATCGCCAGTGGAGAGCAAGAAAGGGCGGTGGAAGCTACGGGCGAAAGCGAGACAGCGGACGTACTCTTGGACCAGGGATACACGGCTCTACCTATATCGGTCGTGTGCGCGCCGCTTTCTGCGGATCGCCCTTTGCGGCAAAGTCAATCGCGTCGCGCGAGTGGAGGCAAAGCAGATCCCGTGATCCAGCTGGCGAGAGAACACAACAGCAGAAGGAGTACCTACATCTCTACTCGATAACAGGTCATCTCCAGTCACAATGGCGGCTCCAGGTAAGCGCATGCTGTTCTCCAGTCTCCTTATCGGGGGGAAGCTTTCTCGATTAAGGAGGATGCGGAAGACGGGCAAGAAGCTCGGTTCCGTCACAGGCAGCTCTTGCAGCACGCAGGCTGCAGATGCTGATGCCAGCCTGTGCATGTGACCCCGCCAGACACGATCTTCAAAGCGACCTACTCGAGCGTCCCGGTCTACGAGATGCCCTGTAAAGGCGTCGCGGTCATGAAGCGGCGCGCCGATGGATGGCTCAACGCGACTCAGGTGCGCTGTCGACGCAGTACAGCATAATCGACGAACCCACCCTGCTGACTTCCCACGTCTATGGCTGTTGCTTCCAGATCCTCAAAGTCGCAGGCTTCGACAAGCCCCAGAGGACGAGGGTCCTCGAGAGAGAAGTCCAGAAGGGTACCCACGAGAAGGTGCAGGGCGGATACGGGAAATACCAGGGTGCGCATACGATCCAATTGATTAAGTCCAGTCAATATACCATGCTGACGTGATGTACCACCTGACTTCCGCCACCTGTGTTGATAATCCTGCCCTGGACTACGCGCCCTCGATGGTCTATCGATGAATAGGCACCTGGATTCCACCTGATCTCGGACTCGCCCTCGCTCAGCAATACGGTGTTGACGAATTGCTCAAACCCATAATAGAATATGTCCCTCCCAAGGGCGCTAGTCCGCCGCCTGCTCCCAAGCATGTCACGGCGGCACCTAAAGGGCCCCGCCAAAAGCGAACTTCAACGCCGGGTGGAGCTGGAACCTCGCGTACAAACTCTATGCCTCCTCCTCTGCCCTTATCGGCCGGGACTTCGGCGAGCGGACGTACAGGAGGTCGCACGCCACCCGCTTCGGCTCGTGCGAATGCAAGAGGAAATGCAGCTGCTTCTTCCAGCAGCAGTACAGCTAAACGAGCAGTTGTCAATGAACCACACCAGCTGCAGCAGCAACAACAGGCGTACTATGCGGAAAGTCAACTATCGCAGGTAGAACACTACGATGACTCTATAGCTTCAGCTCCTCTTTCTCCCGGAAGCGAGACATCGCGAACGCCGTCCCCGCTAGCTAGTGAAGCTGCTTCAGAGTATAGTCAATATCTTCACATGCAACAACAACCACAACCTTCTGCTCAACAGAGAAGAAAGCGGAAACACAGGGAGAGTACTATGGGAATGGAAGATCAGCAGCAACTGATGCAGCAGCAGTCGCTGCAAATGCAGCCGCAAGGCGTTCAGTTACAGCAACATCAGCACCATCCACAACAGAGCGGCCAAGCTGCTACCGCCGGAGGTCCAGCAGCGTATGCACGTGCTATACTCGACTACTATATCTCGGAATCAGCTTCAATCCCTTCCTTCCTCATCTCGCCGCCCGCGGATTTCGACCCTAATGTAGTTATCGACGACGACGGGCATACCGCTCTGCACTGGGCATGCGCCATGGGTCGACTGAGAATAGTCAAGCTCCTTCTCACAGCTGGAGCAGATATCTTCAGAGCGAATGCCATTGGTCAAACTGCCCTCATGCGAAGTGTGATGTTTACAAACAACTACGATCTACGCAAATTTCCGGAAATGTTCGAGCTTTTACATCGTTCAACTATAAATATCGACCGTACCGATCGAACGGTCTTTCATTATGCGGTGGATCTAGCTTTGACAAAGGGTAAACCACATGCAGCCAAGTATTACCTAGAGGTGTTATTGGACAGGTTGAAAGAATATCCTAAAGAAGTTGCAGATATCCTAAACTTTCAGGATGAAGAAGGGGAAACCGCTCTTACGTTAGCTGCCAGAGCTAGGTTTAAATCCTTGGTGAAAATACTGCTGAACCATGGTGCCGATCCAAAGATTGCGAATAGAGATGGAAAGAGTGCAGAGGATTATATTCTAGAAGACGAGAGAGTCAGACATCACGACGATAGTGCTAGTGCTGTCCAGCCTCTACAGCAGCAGCAGCAGCAACACTATTATCCACAACAGCAACAGCAGCAGCAGCAACAACAACAACAGTTTCAGTATCAACAGCAGCGACCTCCGATAGCCATGCTTCCGCTGAGCATGGAACAGCAAGGCCAGCAACCGCAACGTATAGACAGCCAAAGAGGCGTACCAGCGGCGTATCCTCAGTCTATCGCGACACAACAATCGGGTCATCTGAATGGCTACTATCCGGATGGACAAAGTACAATGCCTTCTCAGGTTGTCGTCCCTATGGCCGTTCCATCAGCTGTCCAGACTATACCAGTACCTTTACATTATTCCGAGACGGGTCAACGCGTGACGAGCCAACTTATACCACAAGTGAATCGTCATTTCGAAGTTCTAGCATCTTCGTTTGATGCAGAATTAGAAT
The DNA here is from genome assembly GCA_001599955.1 of Cystobasidium pallidum. Lineage (NCBI taxonomy): Eukaryota > Fungi > Basidiomycota > Cystobasidiomycetes > Cystobasidiales > Cystobasidiaceae > Cystobasidium > Cystobasidium pallidum. Next base: position 96,257 of record BCIL01000024.1, on the reverse strand, counting down.
CCAAAGAACGTGATATCTCACAAGCTCATTCTCTACTCGCTAGTATACAAGCTGAATCAGTGGAACATGCCAAGATTGTAAACATGCTCAAAGTGCAAGCAGATCAGTTGGAAGAAATACAAGCTAAAGAAGGGGAAATGCGTAAAGAATTAAAAGACCGTATGGGTAAGAGATTTAGACTTGGTTGGGAAAAATACGTTCGGGATGAGGAGGAGAGACAGAAATCGTATGTTGCTATCACGAAGAACCATAACAATAATGGGTCGATGGGTATTCAGCAATACACCATTGAACTCAATGCAACGCCCAACGTGAATGGCACGGGCGATAGTCAAGATTCCAAGAGGCATTCTCCAGCATTAATGGCAGTGGAAATACCAACGGATATACAGTATATCTTTTCCAAGTTACCAACGACGCCGGAAGCCTTATCATCAGAAATCAAGACAAATGTGGACAAGCTTGACAAGCTGAAGTTACAACGCAAAGAATTGTTCGATACCTTGATTCAGTTGCAAGCTGAAGCGGGAGGAGACAAAATAACGGAATACAGGAAGTTGATCGCTTTAGGCTGCGGTATTTCAACGGATGAAGTCACTCCTGACTTTGTGAAGAGCGTGTTGGAGCAGCTTGATAATGGTGATGACCTTGCCATCACCCATGTGCTTGGAGAAGTGGGGGACTCGAATGCGGATGAAGGGGATGTGCAGTGAGCAAGGTACTGGCTTACTCAAAAGTCCCTGCTTCCGCGCCTTGTGTTGTGTATGTGGTCTCTTTCTTTCTTTTACATCGAAAGACAGATCAGTGAGATAGTAGAATAGCGCCCATAATTACCGGTGGTGTCTAGCCTTTGATGTTGTCATTACAGATGAATTCCCTCAGCGCCCATTAATATAATACAAAGTCCACTTGTAAAAAAGTAAGATCAAGTACGAATAGAGAATGTTGCTGATATAAAGTTCAGCCAGCTATATGCCATGCCATCGATTGTAAGATCTGTGTGATCAGAAACGTGTCAGTCAGAAGCAAGAATGCAAGGTGAACCCAAACCAGGAGGACCACGAGCTTACAATACTGAGTACAGCACCCAGACACAGTCCAGCGGTAAGGTAGATCAACATGATACTGGAAGCTACGTCTACTTCATCAGGATGCAAGTTCTTTTCCGTGATAGCTCGCATCATAAGCAAGGCTGTGAGGTAGCCGTTGCTAATGGCGAACAGGACCATGATGATCATATACCCTATGAAGTTATGAGATCAGATCACGTCATCGCACCCAAAAAACACAAGAATCATGTCCGTACCTGAGTCACTGTTGATGATGGGACTGTACTTGGATTCCGAAGAAATTTGAACATTGCACAACATCATCAAAGGCTAAATATCGCAAGGAAAGAAGAGGTATGGCCGATTCAGCACTGCCACCGCTGTCGCAATGGCCCACCGCACTAGCTCCTGGACGTACGATGAAGGCAGTCCGAGCTACTGTAGCCAATATGAGTTTTCGCTTATTGGTAAAGACCAGCCTCTTAAAGCCAGGTAATGCTCTTCCTACCCAATCTGCAGTATTGAAGACGACAAACCCGAGGGGTATCCAGAGGAGGGGCTACGTGAGGCAGATTCGTATAATGCAGCGTATCAGTCACCACGTCTCAAGAGCTTAAAATGAACCTTCTCATGCTGGCCTCACCGACGATAAACTGCTTCTAGGATTAACAGAAGCTATACTCATAGTAATACTTGGAAACAGTCCAATAGAAACAGTATAGATATACGCTAGAGCGCAACCCAAGTCCCTAATTTTGCGATTGACTTCCCGTATTGTGCTTTTATGATGTTTATGCTGCTGATGGAGTTTTATGCTTGCATCAGATGCATCGATATTGATGGGACCGTCAGCTTGAGATGCTTCAAGTTGCTTATGCCTCTCCATGGCGTGTCCATAGCACGGCAGTTTGATGAGTATATAAGTAGCTATACCAGCTATTAAAGTGAATAGAAGCGAAATTCCCAGGAAGTGGTAGGTGACGGTGACAAGTTTACTACCATCGTGCAGTGCTTCATCTGGGGGACCCCCTTCAGGGCTCTCTTTACCTCCGGAACCTTTTGATACAGAGTTAAGAGCGGAAAGGAATTGAGTGATTGCGACAGAAAAGCCTATTGCACCTTGTCCGCTCATGACGCCTTGCATGAAAAAAGGATCGTCGAATATGGTAGTGAGAGCTGCACTGCTGCTCTGCAGCGAGGCACATACTCCAGCACCTGATATGGTGACAGCGCTGTTTTGGGATGGAGTCAATTCAACCGCTTCAGCCGTCCTTTCCTGTCTTTTCGGATTGTGCGCTATACGCTAGAGAAATGAGAGGACATTCCGACGTTTTTGGAGACTCACAGGAGAAGAAGGAAAAAAATCCAAATTGGAACTTCTACCAAAGTAGTAAGTAGTAGAATGAGGACTATTCCCCCCATTCCAGCAATACAGCTAAACAATTTCTTTTCGATATTGTCGAATCCTTTCTGTTGTTGAGAGTAGGTAGCTCGTACGATGAGGATGAAATTCGCGAGTGTATACAACAGAGGTACGAAAGTGTTTGCGAAGTGAGAAGTGGAGGAATAGTATCCATCTGGATCGTGAGGGGTTAGGCAATAGTTGAAATAGGGCATGATGATGATAAGGAGATTCCTGAAATGATACAGGGGAAGATCAGTCTTGTGGCAATGATGATTGGCATTTGGTGACAGTTAGTGTGCTTACCATGGCAGTAAGACAGAAGCCTGCAGAAGTTCAAAAGGTTGTAAGGTGGAGAGATGACGGTAACCCCAAAAAGGGACGATTAAGCACGAATACCGCTATTCGATTCGAGCAGAGATCCGGAGATCCGAATCCCTTTTTCAGAAAGAAGTTCGCACTCACACCTAATATAAGGAAGCACAAGTAAGCTATTCCTCTTTCTCTGCCAGCAGCGTGATATGGTGTCGGGATGATGTTCGGATCCAGTGCCACTGCCGAGTGCGATGCTGCATGACTATACCGAGTGAAAGCCACGAGCGGATGGACCCAGCAGAAGCGTAGGCAGTAGTCAGTCTTCGCGAAGCACGAAACCTGTCTGAAGTTGCGTATGCGACGTGCTCACCTTTCCACTTCTCCATCGGCTAGGTCGTCCCATCGTGCACATGTCGAATGCAGCAACGGCGACTGCTCATTGTCTGATGATCCGGAAGTGGCCGCGGTAGCAGCGGCAGTAGGAGTATCTCGACTGGCCATCTCGTCTCTTCACAGATCTTCACAATGCAATAATAGATAGTCCACGTTGTGTGCCGAGAAATGTCGAGCTTGCCGTTTGCAGTACAAGCAGAATGTTAGGTTCTCCCTCTCTAGAATAGCCTAGGCACAGATGCGATCATGTTATGCCCGTCTCAGGCAGCTCGTGCAAAAAGCAGAGTGGAACGATCTGCACATCTGGTATTGTACAGAACGAGAGAGGGGCAGTATCGGAGGCTTCGAGGTCCCTTGGGCTCGTCACGTGACTCGATTCTGCAATACTATGATAAGACTCTTCACCATAAAGACATCGAATGGCAAAGAAAGGTCAAATCAAGAACACAGATCCAACCGTGGTGACTCAAGTAATGTGAAATCTGGGAGAAAACGCATAGCGGATTACCTCTTGTGCCCCAGAACAGGGCTAGAGATGTATAAAAGGACCACTTCGAGACAGACAACTGGGAAAAGCATGTTGATTCCAAGGATTATCGAAATGAAGAACTACAATCTCATAAGAGGAGAAAGCGAAAATAATAGGGGATAAAAGACTACCTCCCTAGGTGTTCATCTATCAAAGTTACAGTATACAAGCACAAACTCGAAGTAAAGGAGAAAACTCCGAGGAAAATCCGAGGGGTATGTATGATCGTTTGTGAATGTCCTGTCCTCCCTTCACCCTCTCCTTTACAAGACAAAAGCGACACCGACGAAACCAGCGACAGCAGCGAGTGCTAGAGCATTGTTCGAGCCAACACTGAATAGAACCGACTGGAATCGAGGAGCCGCGGCGGAAATAGAGTTGCCAGATTGAGCAGTAATCGAGGTCAGGAAGCCGGAACCGCAGACTTTTCCAATGTCATTCCAAAGTGAGGCTTGAGCGCCCAGGATGGGTGAATTGGAGAGGCCAGTGCCTGAGGACAAAGACAGGGAAAAAGACCGGGTGTGAGCATCGAGTGATACAAGCAATAAGACAAAGCAGAAGACCGCCTCACCATATGGATAGTCAGTTTCGAAGCCGACATAGGCAGCGAGGATGTTCTTGGTGCATGGAGTGCACAGCTGCTTCTGGCCCATCTCGCCGGAGAGGAAGAGGAAGGGCAGGTTGGTCGTTCTGAAGGTGGTAGCGTTTGGCAAGAGGGCGCTGTCGTCGGCGACAGCAGCGGTGTGGGTCGTCGTGCTTGTGGAGTTGGCAGCGCCGGTCGAAGGGACGCCGGAGGGCGACTGGCGCTTCCTCAGTCGCGAGAGGGCGCTGCGGGTCGCATCTGCGACGTGCATGTAGAGCGACGAGAGCGCAATCTGAGGCGCCTGGACGAAGAGGGCTGCATTCGTGTTGCCGTTGTTGCTGCCAAAAGCAGTGGCGTTGTTGTTGGAGGGTGCTGCGCTGCCGCTTGCAGAGGGCGCCGCCGCGCTGGCGACGGCGTCTTCGTCGTTGATGCGCAGGGCGCAGAAGGCATTGCTCGAGGAGCTGTCCCGCGCACAGACTGCCTGTGTGAAGGGATAGAGGACGTAGAGGACGTCGTAGTTGGATCTGACGACGGGCTGGTTGGCCGCGAGTTCCGGGGTGCAGTTGCCGCTGAAGTAGGTCAGGTGGCGGGTGATGAGCTGTTCCGAGCAGGCGGAGGGGGCTGTTGCTGAACACAGCGAGGAGAGCGACGCCGCGACCTGCGTGGACGAGAGTGCGCTGCTGCCGCCGGATGCAGCCTGCGCGGGATCAAAGAGCTGCGTGGCGGACAGCAGCCTGGAGGAGCACGCCGCGAGCTCCGAGTTGGCGTCGAGGGCGGCGAGGAAGGCCGAGCACTGGCCAGAGATGCCCGACGAGGGGATGTAGGCTGCAGATGGAATGGCAAGCATCAGCATCGACACCGACTGGGATCCTGCAGAAGTCTCGCTCACGGCTCTCGCCTGCCTGTGCGGCGACAAAGGCGACTGCGGACGACGCGGCGAGGGCGACGAGGGTGGATGGAGTGATCATGTTGGTGTGTGTGTGTGTATGTATGCAGGACTGTGTCGAAATGGACCCCGCCTGTTCTTGCTGCAGATTACGCCTCGATTCCACCTCTGTTTATGCGTTGATAGATGTTGACAGTAATGGCGCAGACCAGTGACGAGCAGAGTGAGCTGGATACGAGACAGGCGAGCGATGGATAGCAGAGCGCTATGTAGTCAGTAGTAATGAGCGTGGGTGCGGTCTCGTGGATGGCTTATGGGTGTCGGTTGGATTGCAAATGGCCTGCATCCGTGCTTGTCCATCTTGAAAAAGGTGACCTGGGGGAAAGGGCAAGGCGATCGAGATGATCCAGTCACGTGACCTGCTGGAGTTCTACTCCTTATTGCACGCAGAACAGCATATCCATACACTCGTGTGCACGCTCTTGCAGATCCTCCTCGAGCTCATTCCCCAGGGTGATCCAGTCATTGTCGTCGCCATCGCCATCCTCATCTTCACACTCATATGCAACTATCCCACCCCAGACAGGCGACACATGTCTGTCCTCCTCCACGACCCATACTTCAATCGCAAACTCCCACTCTCTGGCATCTCCCTGCACACAGTGTCCATGTCTACTCTCCTCCAGTTCGTCGTCGCACCCATCAGCTCTTGAAAACGAGAAGAACGGATCATGCTGGAAAACCATCACCACAGGTTTATCAAAACTCCCGAGAGCGCTATGCTCAGCACTACCGTCATCGCCCTCGAATGGGTAAAGAAAGGAATGACCCACTCCAGCCGGGGGCGGGATTGTGTTTTGCAGTTCCTCGTCCAGATAATCATCTTCCGTTGCTTCGTACCATCCATCCTCCACAGAAGGCCACCATGTACCAGGTTCATCACTCGTGTCCAGGTCGATATCTCTCATATAGCCTATTCTGCCTGTGCCCTGGTGGACATCGCTATCATCACTGCCATCACCCTGGATTTGCATCGTAGCTCTCCAGGGATTCCGTCCGAGATACATGTGGATTGGCATCGATAATGTCCTCCGATGTGTTTTGTTGGTCTTCGTCGGTTCACTGTGACTCCTCCCTCTGTGCAGTGAAGCGAGCTCCGTTGCCGAGACCAGTCTAACTCCTCTCGCTCGTACCAAGTCAGGCAGCAGGAGTGATCTCAGCTGGTTCGACTGATCAGGTACTTTGAGGGATAAGGAAGGAATTTCCCCAACGGCAGCTTGATCTTCTCGTCGCATGGATGGGTAGGACATTGGGCGTCTCCCGAGTGTAGCCTGCTTGTTGCTTGAAGAGCACGTGTAATCAATGCTCTGACCACCCATTGGCTTGGGCGGTGCTAGCTGTACCATGTTAGTAGCCAGAGCAGATGCAGACTCCTGCCCTTCATCCCCTGTCTCGCAAGGCGAGTCAGCTGTACCATCACGACTTGGTGCGCACGTAACGCTTGTGGCTGCTTTCGATGCTACTGTACTGCAGTCATCGAGCACCACTGGCTTGGACGGCATAATTGCTTCCTTTGTACCCTCCTTCACGCTGCAGGTAGGCAACCTACGTTTTAGTTTCGTCTTGAATGACCGCTGCCTTGTTTGAGACTTGCGCTTTATACCAGTGGCCATCTAGCGGCTATAGGATTGTGGCTCGGCGAAACTGTGGGAAAGGCTTGCCCGATGACCCAGCCGCCAATAAGCACTTCAGTAAGGACAGAGTCAACGGCGTGCCTGTGTTCACTGCAGTCAGTCTCGAGTCAGGTTAGATGAGTCTGGTAAAGGTGCACGTGAGAGATAGTCATAGAGCTTGACCGCGTTCAACAAAGCAGCATAGCCCGCATACAACACAGCAATCTTGCAGCGCCCTGTGCACTATAGCCTACATCAACGTGAGTGGGCTAATACGACATAGACACGGGCAGCTAAGCATGGCGCTCACCAGACCCCTAGAGTTCTATTGGTTGAGAATTACCGTTAATGGATCTGGTCACTGCGCATAGGATTCCATCTCAGGCGAGGGACATCACGCCACCTACGGATACGATCCCTCGCCACTCCCTCCGTCTCGGCGTGTGAGGGGGAGGGGCTCCCCGGACATGCCATCTGCTTATGCGGTTACGACGAGATTCTTTCCGTCGGCTCAAGAGTGTTGCCTGTGGTAGTGTGTCTTTTCGATGTTACTTGCGGAGATGTCGACAAGTTCTCAGGATTCAACGATGTTATCGAATTCGCCAATCTTTCGAACTCGGAAGCTTTACCTTGCCAAAAGCTCTGTCTCTTCCTCGCCAGGTATGCACGCCGGCACAACTCTCGGAATAGTCTTAGGCGAATTCTTCCACCACATGTAGTATAAAGTATAGCAACATGCTCGATTGTTTCGAAATGTACTAAACGTTGAAGATGAGGACACCAATGGTCATCCGTAGCTAAATACTTGATGATCTTCTCGACAACCTTGAACGATACCAGGTCAAACGCCAATCTTTGTATAGTGGGTGGAAATCGAATGCTTTCGAGTTGTTTGTAGGTAATCGTGAATAGGCATAACGATGTGAGGTGAGGGGTAAAGCTGAGTAGCTCGTTATATCTCAAACCAAGTATTCTGCTTTGCTCTTGTCCCCAAATATACAATCTCAATTTTACGATAGTCCTCTCGGCAGTACTAGCGAGAATCATCCAGATGACTGCAATTGTTCCATGAATCGAAAGACTCCTCAGCCCGATGGCAGTGCGAAAGGCTTGCGTAATCGTCGTCTCGGTCAGGTGTATCAAAAGACCTTGATGTATCGACAGGTGTGAGACCGTAGAAGGAATATTAGGAAGTGTTGCAAAGTCATAACGGACACTGCGTCGTCGGAAAGGGTTGAAAGGCGGTATTTCTAATCGAAGGCTCTTCAGACTGGGGCAAAGGGCCAGGATGTGAGAAATCTCGTGGGCCGGAGTCACAATGGTATCGAGTTTCAGAACCCTGCTTCCAGAGTTGACGTTGCGTTCTAAAGCTTTGATGAGAGCCAATCGAAGACTAGCATTGACTGGACGACTTGGGGTATCTAATCCGTTCGGAACCTTTATACTTCTGTATAGTGCTCGTAGTGCAGGTTCTTTGGTGCTTGGTGCCACTTGCGCCAATGAAAGGCGATCGTGCGCATCTTCGAGGAATCCTGCTATGCGTTCTACTATAAGACCTGCATAAAAGATCTGGTGTCCCATTGAAGCCTATATGAAAGTATGCCGCCAGTTGATGCTAGGCGGAAGTCGATGCTGCCATGCTGTTTTTCAACACTTGCCAAGGTTTTACGGTTCTGCCGCTGTCTGACCGGTCTGTCAGTCCCGTTAGACAACGCCTAACAAGTCATTCGCGGCCAACCTCAGCCACATAGCAATGGCAATCCGAGACCGCTATCAAAAGTCCAATTGACATATTGGCAGCCTGTACGGGCAAGGTATGTTCCAGTACTTGAAAGAGCAGCTGCGTCAGCCGACAAAAAGGGCTCTTTTTATATCCCTCTTCTGACTCACCCGCCGAACTATACCTTCCCAAGTGGCTTGGCCTTTATCTGTACTGTTCATATCGACCTCATACCAGGTAGTCTTGAGACCAATCTCGTTCAAGTGCATTTCCGAAACATGGGTGTATACTTCGTAAAATGACATGCTCGTTGCGCCTAGACCATGGAAGAAAGAGAAACGGGAGGTCTCGTCCCGCAGGAGATTTGGTAATTCCGAAAAGAATGCATGCAGATCTGCATAGTGTTCAGAGAACGTGTCGAACTGCCCTCCGATTATCTACTTAGCTTGATTCTGTTCAAACATGTATCCGCGTAAGACATAGATGACTTACGTATATGGCATCGAATTCTGCAATCTGCTCGCCACTTTCAAAAGCAGCAATGTAGTCTCTCCATGTGCCCTGAAAGAATTCCACACCAGGTAGATCGTACCAACCATTGTCCCGCGCGTGAGCAAGAACATCTGGATGAGGTTCGATGATAACATGCCGCGTTGGCTTGTACCGCTGTAACTCGGCATCGATGAGACCCAGACCAAATCCAACGTTGAGAACGCTGAATTCTGCCTCCGGGTCTGAAGTATCATGATTTTGAGCTAGCAGGCGAGCTGTTTCTTGCATTATGGGCAACTCCCAACCCATCATGACTCCGTTACCTTCTTCATCGATACATCTCTCCTCCCCATTTTCATCCTTCTCATACCTTAGTCGCGACTTGAGGAAAGCCTTGTTGTCTGAAGCAGTTGAAACTTGCTGTGTGTCGACTTGTACCTGTTCGGAATCATCCGAGTCCTTTTCATCATTTTGCAGTTCTGTTTCATCCTCCTCATCTAGACTATCATTCTGAGCGGCCAGGATGGCTTGGACCATCTCCATGCGCACACCTTCCATGACGATCGTGTTGAAGATGTCCTCATCGTTGAGTGTGTATGCCACATCACTTGCAGTCTATACCCAGGAGGAAAGGTTAGCGGAAACGTGGCGGCTCGAATTGGCAAAAACAGCGAGACGCGGCTCACGAAGCCAGTATTGTCCACTGAAGACAGAGGATTTCAGATAGAGTCCCCCAGCTACAACACGGTTGCTGCTTACCTATATTCCACACCGCACCGTTCCTTAGCAAAAACTTGACTAGCTCTAGACTACCATTGTCTGTCGAGCCGAATTAGTTCCAATACTTCAGGTCCCGGTCACGTCAGACACACCAGCAGCATAGTGAAGAGCTGTCCATCCAGTCTGCGCGTCTTGCTGCCATGCCAGAGCACCTTTATCGATCAGTGTCTTGCATTTTTCAAGGTCGCCCATGCTGCAGACGCTGTGCAGCTCGAGCGTGAGCTTGAGGCTCTCGTCGAGGGCGTCCGTTGCATCCTCCGTCGCCATTGGCAAGTCAGTACATGCTTTATCTTGATGATTTGCGGCCATTCTTCTGACGCTAATCAGATAAAGTCGTCGACGAGAATGAAAGAGTCGATCACGTCCGCGTTTCTCAAATGTCGGTTCCCAGCGCCTTATGAGTCTACTACAATACTACAACAATCCAGGGAGGAATCCCGAATTGTATGCACTCCTGAAGCTTGAAAGGTCTGGAATGCCGCAGTAGCCAACCCATCTGCCATGTCTACGAACGAAAGCTCAAAGCACGAGGAACCGACGGCATCGTCATTATCTGTCGAACCTTCCGGAGGTCCTCCAGACGGGACTTTCAAGTGGAGCGTACTGACGTGTAGACTCGTGAGCTACATTGTTCCCCAACTCTGTCCTCTAATGTGTCCTAACGCAGTGTGCTGTACTGTGCCTCGACCAGATTGTCCTGGTGGTATGGTCTATAACGCCACTGTCCTGGGCGTATGTACTATGGACCACGGCAACGTACCTCGAACTACTTCCTCAAGGCGGGCCGCAATACCGAGAAGGTGATATCGCGGAAAGCTCTGTCAAGACCATCCTGTGGCGCTGCCTGTTCTGCTATGCTTTATTAGAAGTCCTCTTCTCCTTCTATTTCCGGTACCTCATCTACCAAGTACAGGAGCGCACACCTCTCCCTCCATATGGTCGCGCTTTCCTACGCCAAACTTTAGCGAGAGCACTCGAAGATGGCATGAAAATGGAGGGAGAGCACGCCATTGCTCGAGCTGAGGCTGCAGAAAAGAGTACCGACAGAAACCAAGCCCGCCGACCACGAAGGGCGACATTCTCCAATGCGCGCTTTAGTCAGCTCTCCTTCCTGGATCCAAAAAATCGTTTGTCGGAGGACGACCCTCGAGCTATAGACTGGAGAAACATGTTCAAAGCTTGGTTCCTCGAAACACCCTGGCACGAGCTCAAGCGTGACAATGTTCTCGAATGGTTAGCTTGGTCTTTTTTCGGTATGCATTACGAAGAGATAGTACATGAATACGAAAAGGAAGGTCAACCTCCCATTCCTGGCGACGCCCAGAGCGCAGACGAGATTCTCACCGAAACAGCGATGGATGAAAACGCCAGCGCCAAGATGAGTTTCTTGTTTCATGGGCTATACATGCTCGAAGCACGATCGGGTATGACTCTACCCGAAGGGAGAAACCCTTCGGTATCCTGCATCAGGCTTCATCTAGATCCAGTCAAAGTCACATCGCGACCTTTGGCCAAGTATCTGGTCACCGGATTCTTCAACGTCATGCTACAGCGCCGCACTGCTCAATCTGGTTTCGTCAAAGTACAAGACGCTGGATTAGAATACCTGATCAGAATGCCGGAATTATGGAAGCCCGGATCGGAGAGCACCAGACCTGTCCTCTTCATCCATGGTTTGGGAATGGGCTTGGCGCAATACGCTTCACTTGTGTCGTATTTCGAACAACATCCAGCTCTTCGGGATCGGCCCTTGGTACTGTTACTTCAGCCCCATTTGTCGATGAGTCTCTTCCATCCTAGCCATCTCAAGCCACCCAACAAAGAGAGCACGACAAAAGGGCTACGAGCGCTGGTTGCGCGGTGGAAAATGGAGGATGGTTTGACGGTAATTAGCCATTCTAATGGTACCATAGTCCATGGTTGGCTTCTCAAAGAATGCCCGGAGCTTGTCAAAGCCTCCTGCTTTGTGGATCCAGTTACGTTCTGTAAGTGTGCCTTCGCGATGGTAATTGTCGCTTGCGCCATGAAGGCTACATGCCGCTAAAGCCCCACCCTATCCCCTTGACAGGTCTTTGGGAACCCTATGTAGCCTACAACTTCCTATATCGCCAACCTACGACCGGCATTGACATTCTCATGCGATACTTTGTGGGCGAGGAGATCGGCATAGCTACGATGCTTCAACGGTATTTCGACTGGAGCGCGAACATTCTCTGGTTCGAAGAGTAAGTTGAATCACTCCTACCACCAGCGGCAACAGGATCCGGAAGCATTTGAGGCTGACTTCTGCTCTTGGTCAGGATACCAAACGCGCTGTCAAATCGAGATACCTGCTTCTTCATATCTGAAAAGGACGCAATCCTCAATGCCGGGAGAGTGAGACGATATCTAGAGGACCATGGTGTTAAGCCTGTCCAAGAGGGTGGAAACCTTCACTACATGGAGGGTTTAGCTCACGGTAGGTGTCTCTTTCAACGGCCTCCCAGGGGGACGACTGTTACAACTTTCTGACCAAGTGACTCCATGCGGGCAGGTGAAGCGCTCATTGCTGGCAAAAAGCATATCACTTTGGTGATGGATTGGCTAAGCGCCAAGTAGCTGGCTGTACAATTTGTGTTATATATTACGATGTATGCGATATAATTTGAGATGACGTTAGATCAAGCAGAGTTTGCCGGTGCTTCGCCAACTATGAAGCCTTATTCGCCGGCTCTTTTTCAGGCATATGCCCCTCCGGCTGGGCTCGGACACTATCGCTAACAGCAGGGGCGATCCTTTCCTCCGAACCGATTGAAACTATTTCTTCATCTGGCAGGGTTCTTGTCCAAGTATTCCGGCCTTCTTCGAGAGCCATCTGTGCACGATCTATTGTTTCTTGCTCCAATTTGCCACGAGGTGTACGGACGAGTACTTTTGTGCTGTGAATCCAGTATGTGGGGAATCTTCTGCGCCCAACATTCTGCGAGGCGCAAAGGGACGAGATAAACAGGGGTGATTTGAATCGGTTAGAGTTGATAGCTCGGACAGCCTAACACTGTCACCCAACTTACGTTGATGATGCAAGCCCATACGGTCATGATGAGGGACGAAATCAAGACAACGTAGATGAGACGCCAGGACATATTGACTGCGGAGGGTTGTACTGAGGCTATAATGGCTGTAGCACCACCGCTATATATGGGGTTCATAAGTCAGGTCAAAAGGGAGGTTGGGAGAGTGTTCATCGGGTACTTACGGAGGATGGACTGTTCCCGTTATCTGCATCAGGAGGATGGAGAGGGCCATCGCTAGGGCTCCATTAATCCATACCATATGGCTGAGCTCGCCTGGAATGATAACATCCGAGAGCTGATAATGCGGGCTCAGGCGGAAGAGCTTGGTAATGCAGACTGCGAGTATGCAGCTCAGCACCTGGCCTCCGATGAGATGGCGCGGCTGGGCTAGAGGGGATTCTATCGTCCCGAATGAGAGGACTGCCGAGGCACCAAAAGATGCGACAATGAGAATGGTGCCATCATTTGGGAAGGCGGCAGATATGATAACCTCGATGAGAGCTATTCCGACAAATGATCCAACTGCGTTTGGGCAGGGTTGGAAAGATGCAGACCATCAAGTAGCAGTCATGTATACCGTTAGTACCAGCCGGGGGAGGATTCGCCACTTGCGAGCATGTCATAACTCATTCCGCCCACCCACCTGTCGAGAGAATCCAGGTTTCGTACTGCAGGGGAAGCTTCGCCAACCAGGTAAAAGGCGGGATAGGCAGGCAATCATATGGAGGCTTGCAGTCCGGGTCGCGATAGCCAGTCCATCGCTGCAGCGAGAGCGGCAGTCGGCTTCGCACATCAATGGTTGGCTTCCATCCTTCTGGGATCAGCGGGTACGATGGTGGAGGAGGTGGTGGGGCAGTGCCTGGGCCAGGCTGAGCAGCTCTGCTGGACGCTGTCGGTGCATCTGCGGTCTTCGGAGTACTACTGCCGTTGCTGCCGTTACCTGGCCCAAACTGCTGGTGCTTGATGCGCTTCTCTGGAGCTCCATGATTGCTGATCGCTACCGACGATGAGGAAGATGGAGGAGACGACGACGCGGTCATCGTCCTGATTACAGACTTCCCACTGTAGAAGAATCCCGTACTTTGGCTGCAACCAGAACTGAGAAAGTCGACGCAGCTTTTGGGTAGAACAACTCCGCTTGCATTTGTCCGCGGAGGGATATTTATGGCCTCACATCGGTCACGTGATTGGACGATCTCCCCGACGATTGCAAGCGAATTGAACGAGGGCAAAGATGCTTGTAGCTGTCCAGACCATAGTCATATAGCCTTCCAGACCGAACACTTTTCACGTTGGGAGCCGGCTTTAGCTCCGGCTTCTAAGTTATCTTTGGAAAAACGACTCTGTAATCGTTTCAGGCATCTAGTGGTCTTCGCCTCTTCCTTTTCCACCAGTTTAGATACCCGTGCATATACACCCACTGCAGTCTTGGCGCTCTGTTTCAAGGGCTTACTGTTGGCGCAAAATCACTGATTACATGTGCTGCGCATCTGCCGCACATTCAACATCAATGCGCAAAGAGTCTGGCGATAGTTAATGCACATAGAGCTGCTTCCAATCTGGGAGCCTAAGTGCTTGGCTACGTGCAGTACTTAAACGGTAGATGCATAAATTTACTCTCTTTTAACGTATTCGGTGGTGTCGCTTGCAAAGGGGTATCGCAACAATTGGAACAGACTCCTCGTCTGTACACAGCCGAATCTACACCAGCTGGACCGTGGGGCCCGCTACAACTACTATGTCGATGCCAGGCGTATTACCTAATGGGTACCATGCCAACGGAGTCAAGTGTTGCCTTTTGACCTGCTGACGTAGGACTCGGCACAGCAGCTACACGGGGCGACTTGGGCTGTGCCTCTGGAGGGCGAGGGCAGCAGGCACCAGCTAGATGAGGATTTGTTGATCCAGTTCCAACATCATGCCACTACCCTCTCTTCCTCTGATCTAAGTAATCTTCCTCTACTTCATCTAACGGTCCTTCCTCATTCTGCTTCAAGTCCTAGCAATCCTCGTTTCATACGTGCAAGGTACCGTTGGTCAGTGTGTCTCCCTCACGACTGGGCTACGTTTGAGCTTGTAGACCATGTAAAACACTATAATACTCTGCTGACTTATTCGCATCTGTACATCAGGCTCACAACATGCCGGGAAGAAGAAATCATCGTCATTCCAGACGCAGACGACGAACTGCTTATGACCACGCGCTCGAAACTTTGTACAATCCGAACCGCTACCCTGTTCTGGAAGAAGAAATTGGTACGCGACCCGACGGCGATGGCACATTGGGACATCTTAGACAAGCGGGAAATCAGGTCGTCGGACCTTATGCTCTCAACAAGCGAGAGTTATACCTTGCCGAAATTGGTCGCGATGGCGAAATCAAGTCGACTAGATCAAGACCAAGAAATGAGTACCTGCAGGTTAAATCGATCAGTACAAACGTTTACAAGCCAGACAACTATTGGGGATGTTTCTATTGGATCGCTCACGATCCCTCCCAGACGCCACCCAAAGCAGTATTATACTATCAGCGCGATGGGGAGAATGATACGGTATGGGTGTCTTCCAGGTATGCGATGGACCCTCCTCGAGATAGGCCAGACCTGCAAAGGCCAGAGGATCTGGCCACACCACCTCAAGGACCGGCAGTGCCAGGGGCCCCTCGGCCGGGAGCGTCTGGCGGGACTATGCTACCACCACCACCACCTCCTCCTGGAGGAGTAAGGGTAGTACCTGCAGGGCAAGTACCACCGCCGCCGCCACCACCACCACCTCCTCCTGGAGGAGGAAACGTACTACCTGCTGGAGCAGTACTACCACCACCACCTCAAGGAGGACCACCACCCCCTCCAGGAGCAGGTGCAATGCGACTCGCCCCTCAGGGAGGTGGGAGAGCACCGCCTTCTACGCAAACTGGAGCGCTTCCACGTGCAATCTGGGGAGCTATGAACTTCAACCTCAAGGGCCCACTGCATATCGACATGAGTCGAGGACCAGAAGGGGGACGTCTCTATCGAGCAAAAGCGTATGGGAATGTTAGGGCGAAGGACTTGAAGGAAGATTATCCTGAACTCCGTGTGATCAGCACCAAGCCAAACCCTCGTCAGTGGCCAGGTCCTTATTTTTTCTGTCCCTACAACCTCCGACTTTACTACCACGATGCTGCCCAAGATACAATGACTCCCACGACAATTTATACTGTGACGCCAGTAACCTACTACTACCCACACTCGCCCACCGACCCGGGCAATAGGGTAGAGCATCCTACACTCCAAGACATGCTGGCTCAAAATGACCGAAAATGGGGACCGTTTTACATAAAGCTGCCCATAAGAGGCGAACCTGACGTCAGATATGGACAGCTCCTTCCCATGTTGCAGTTAGTGCGCGACAGAAATGGGCAAGTCACCTACAAGGAATACCGCCCGGAAGATGCAGACGGGAGGGAAATGAGTAAGAATTGGGGTCTGGCAGCCGAGGTAACGTTTGATCCAGCTTCGAATCCGCGAAGGTACAACGGATCCAAGCGCCGCTACAGCGGTCCGTACTACCTTGCAGCAAGTGCGGTGCCGGGCGAAGGAATGCTGCTGACTGGAACTGGCCCGCTCTCAGAGTGCTCATTCTATGGCTGGACGCTGACTCGGTATAGACGGCCGGTTCGCGACTGGCGCGGAGGGCGCAGGGAAAGTAGGCAAACGGGGCAGAGGAGGAGGTCGAGGAGGTCGCGAGTGAGGTAGAATAGGACAGAAGGGGTATGACGATGGCCGACTTGTGTGCTTGAATGGCAGCCGTTATACGTCTTCCGCCATACGCCACGAATCACGACATGAAAGGATAAGTCTTGTGTTGAGTCGTTTTCCTTGATTGAACTTATCGTGATATCTGGCCTGTTGTGCAATAGCAGAATAGCTTGTTCACGATGTTGTCACCGCACTGGGCTATGCCGCCACCGCGGATGCACCATCCGAGATGTCTGGTAGACAGGACATGCAGTGTTTCTGTAATCATACGAAGCACGAGAGGCTGTCGAGAGGATGTGGACGTGCGATGGGATGGAATGAATCGCAAGGTCTTTCGTTGCTTGTGATCTTCGCCACACCCTGATGCATGACAGTATGGCGAACGTGGAAGGCGGGCAGATTAAGGAGGCCAACAGGCACGACCGTTACATCTACAAGCCCTACGTGCCTATACGTACACTACAGATACACGCCTTGCTCACCTGCTCTGTACTTGCCATTACCAGCATGCGCTTCTCGATCACAAATCCAGCAGCCAGCCATGAGCAGATTGCCCGCTTCGAGGTCTGTCCAGCCGCCAACTCTCCGCCGTCGCCGCGACAGACAGCACTCGACATCCGCACGTCTACGTCCACCTCCCCCATCTCCTCTCCTCCATCGTTCGATCCACCCGCTCGCCTCACCGCTGCCCGTTCCCTCCAGGCAGCCTCGTATTCAGCTCAGAGCTGCTCTCGAAACACACGCGCAGCTATGGCCGACTTTGTCAAGTGCGTGAACCTTGGCATACCGATGCTTGACGACTTGCTGCATGCCGTCTTCCTCCCGCGCCCACCGCACCTCTGCTGCGGCCTTACGTAGTCCGCTTCAGTCGCAGCTGAGCAAGCAGGCAGGAGCGAACACGCTGTGCAGAACGCGGGAGGAGGACAGCTGCACATCCCGTCATCAAGGCTTTGTATGCTCTGCTGACGCCGCGCATTCCTCCGCTGCTCCGCTGCAATGCGTCGATCTGGTTTGGCTCGGTCTGATCTGATCTGGTCTTTGTCTGCGATGCTATGCTACGACATCCCATGCTCTGTCTGCTCTGCTCCTTCCCGGGTACCTACTCTACTCGCACTGCAGACTCTCCATCTTTGGAACGTGAGTCAATGCGAGCCCCGGCAAACACGTACCCTTCGTACTGAAACCCCCACCCTCGTCCACCCATCCAGGGTCTTTGAAGTCACTACACGATATGTCGACCTTCAGCCAGTCGGTATGGGTGCCTTTGGCCTCGTATGCTCTGCAAAGGACCAGCTTACAGGTCAAAGCGTCGCGGTCAAGAAGATCATGAAGCCTTTCTCTACACCCGTCCTCGCAAAGCGAACCTATCGCGAATTAAAACTTCTCAAACACATCCGACACGAGAACATCATCTCCCTCTCTGACATCTTCATCTCTCCTCTGGAGGACATCTACTTTGTGACGGAACTGTTGGGCACAGATCTCCACCGCCTTCTGACCTCGAGACCGCTGGAGAAGCAATTCATACAGTACTTTTTGTACCAAATCCTGGTGAGACCATCGCTCGTTCGTAAAGGGGTGCTATCATTTGTGTCTGACAAGCGATTGGTACGCAAAACGTCTATGCACCTTTCGAACGCCAATAGCGCGGTCTCAAGTACACTCACTCTGCTGGAGTCATTCATCGTGATCTGAAACCCTCGAACATCCTCATTAACGAGAATTGCGACCTGAAAGTGAGCGGAGTCTGAGTAACGTATAGCTAATAGCAACGGTTCACGATCTGACGATTTGTTGTCCAGATCTGCGACTTTGGTCTCGCTCGTCTCCAAGATCCTCAAATGACTGGTTACGTATCTACGCGGTATTACCGAGCACCTGAAATCATGTTGACTTGGCAAAAGTACGATGTTGCGGGTGAGTTGCGTGCTCCGTCACAGTCATTCTTGTCTCCCCATCACTATTCGCGTCATGCATTCCTCGCCTCCGCCTCACGCCAAATTCGCTTATGCTGGCGATCGCTGCCTCCGAATTGCTCGCGTGGGAATGTCGGGCCCAAATGCCGCCTTTCGCTCGATCAAAATGCTGGCGCGTCGATCCGAGTGGCGTTTGAGATGGCCTACAATGCAACTGCACTTCATTCCATCATACCTTGATATACTACTTTCGTCTTTGGCCGTGCCTTTGTCGGGCAGCCTGCCTGGACGAGTGACCGCCGACGCCCCCTACCGTAGTTGTCATTTCGAAGACAAATCCGCATTCGACATTGATACGAGGCAGCCTACAATAAGGTCGACAATAACTGACGCATTACCTTATCTTCGTCATCGCCAAACAGTCGACATCTGGAGCACGGGGTGCATTTTCGCCGAAATGCTAGAGGGAAAGCCCTTGTTCCCAGGGAAAGACCGTATGTGCCAACTTCCGTCGGTTCTATAGTCAAGGCTGGGCTAACTCGATGGTGTATGGTCCACAGATGTCAATCAATTCTCCATCATCACAGAGCTACTCGGTACACCACCCGAGGACGTCATCCAGACCATCTGCTCGGAAAACGTGAGCGGCTGACATGAATAGCAAGGGTGTCCTCCCAAGAACGTCTTTGCTGATATTCCCATGGTCTTTCCCACAGACACTGCGATTCGTTCAATCGCTGCCGAAACGAGAAAGGGTGCCATTCGACCAAAAATTCCGCCATACGGACGCTGCTGCCTTGGACCTGCTCGAGCGCATGCTGGTCTTTGACCCAAAGAAGCGCATAACTGCCGCTGAAGCTCTGGCACATGAATACTTGGCACCATACCACGATCCTACAGATGAGCCAGTCGCTGCGGAACCTTTCGATTGGTCATTCAATGATGCCGACCTCCCCGTCGATTCTTGGAGAGTGTGAGTCTCGCTTGGCCAAATGCTTCTTCCGATTACAAGCTGCAGTCTGACGTACATGTGCTTCGCTTACTCATAGTATGATGTACTCTGAGATCTTGGACTTCCACAATGTGGAGGGCGCAGAAGATCAGGCTCAAGAAGGTCTAGGTGCCGTACAGGATGCACAAGCACAAGCCCAGCAAGCGGCAATGGCAGCTGCTCAACAGGCGTAAGATGGGACATACGAGGTTCACTCGCTTTTCAGTTGTGGATAGACTGCAAAGTATAGTGTGTCGCGCAATTTTCCTTTGCGATCCTCATTGTCATCTATCAATCGTGCTTCTACCCAAGTCATCCCCCTCAGATTAACTCCGGGGCACGTGTTGGCCGGAGGGCGAACTCATTCCCCGAATAGCAGTCAACACCTGAACGGCTCCTCTACTTATGCTGCGCACATTCTGTCTCACTTCACTCTGCTCACGTGCCGCAGTTGGACAATAGGGAAGGAGCACTAAGCACATCCAGGGCTCTCACGTCATCCTTTCCCATCGCTCTCATATTTCTGGCTTGGTGCTTTGTCGCTCTTTTCGTACTCGTATGTGCCCTAGAAATTAGTTTTTCCCTATTTGTTTCTTCTCAGCAATGACGACGAGTGTGGTAGAGAATATGTCCTTCCGTTTAGATGAACGAAAACACGTGGTTATGACCGAGTCCTCTCTTCCGTATAACATGTCATTACTTTTCGACCAGGACCGCCTGACGTCCCTGATGCTGCTGACGTGTCTTCGTATATGGTCAAGCCAAGCGCATATACTTCTCCCTTTACTGCGTTCTCTTTCGATTGTTCTACTAGTCCGATTTCACTCAGGAGATCTTCAGGCAATGCCGGATCCCTCTGGTACTAGTAGACCGGGACCTACTGCCCTCTGGCTGGGTTTTACATGGCGTGCCGCTCTTCCGGCCATGCTGTACATTAGGCTCAAATAGAATAACTGTAATAATAACGATCTTGGCTCGTCTGTCCTGTAACAGGTTTGCCGCTCCACTGCATCGTCAGACAAGCTTACAACAGAAAGCTCGGTACATGTCTCAAACACCACGAACATCTGTCTCTGAGCTCTGGGTTCAGGGAGGTGATGCAGCAAAAATGGGGGGAAATGGTACGGACGGGCCCGTGGCTGCTACATAGCGGAAGCTGTTCATTGGTCGAATCACGATTTTCAACGCCTTTCTGCCCTCTGCTATATTGTACGTAGTTGAGCTAGTAAGGCGGGCTTTCCTGAGTTACGAGACATGGCGGTCCAGATGGTCGGTCCCTGCTTACACTCGTCAGTGCGTTACCCTTAATACTGAATTTCTACGATTTATTCACATGTTTGCATGCAGAATATTCTTCATCCCCCTTGCTCAGTTCTCGCTTTTCGATCGCATGTATTTCTTCCATCTTTTTTCTCGATCACGTGTCTCGATATTTGCCACCATTCTCGAGCAATGGCTGAACAGTATGCAGCAATATCGGCACACGATACCACGAGTTGACCACACCAAACACACCACCCGAACCACCCCACCCCAATCTCCTTGAGGACGTCAGTTCAGCACGCAGAATGGACGTAGAGGAAACCACCCCCGCTCCCGCCGTCGAGGTGTCTGATGCACCCAAGGGCAAGATGTCCGTCGAGGACGCTCTGCAGCAGGTCCTGAAGAATGCGATGGTGGGTGGATGCGATGGAGCTCGACACGCCGCGCCCTGCTGATGCATGCGCTCGCAGATCCACGACGGTCTCGCCAGAGGTCTCCGCGAGTGCGCCAAAGCCCTCGACCGACGACAGGCCCACCTCTGCGTCCTCAACGAGTCCTGCACCGAGGCAGAGTACATCAAGCTCATCGAGGCGCTCTGCAACGAGCACAAGATCAACCTCATCAAGGTGTCCGACCCCAAGGCCCTCGGCACCTGGGCTGGTCTGTGCAAGATCGACAGAGACGGCACCCCACGAAAGGTCGTCGGATGCTCTTGCGTTGTTGTCAAGGAGTACGGCCAAGAGTCTGGTGAGTCGTTGTCCTCTTGGTGATCCAGGTCTCCTCCACGATTCGGGATTCTGACCATGCCGTTGCATTGTGTCCTTTTAGAGGCTCTCAACGTCCTCCTAGACCACTTCGCTTCCCGATAAATCGGCGCTTGCAGCTACCTTCAAACCTTGGCAGCATCAGTCTACTCATACGGCGGACTGCTTCACTCCACAGAAAAGATCAAAAGCGCAGGCAACCAGATGTGAAGTGTGTTGGAGGGCAGGGAGCACAATTTAAGCAAGAGATGGATGATGGAGATATGGCCTTTGTGTCCTCGAATAAGCTAGTTAAGCTAGTTAAGCTAGTTACGTCTGGGACACGTGGTCAAGCATCCATCGGCCCTTTATTAGCCTCTTGTGTTAGATTGTCGTTCCCCACACTCGCAATGCATTTACCTCTCGGCGCAATTGGATCATGATTCTGAAGCTGCAAACTATTCTGAAGTTGCAGGCTCAGCACTGCCCGCTTGAGCAATGCGACTTGGCTGATGTGTCATTTAATGTTTGATTTACCGAACTCATCCTTTCCGGAAGGCCGTTGTGCCCCAACGTGCATGAGAGGCCATGTCGGCGATTCTTGACTAACTCTGCTGCTACACCATCTCGCTTTCGCTGAATCTAGGGAGAATCACACAACAGCAAACTTGTAACGTAAACTTGTTATGCATTCTTCCTCTTGTCCTTCTTGGCTTCCGCTCTTCGAGCTTTTCTATTGCTTGGTGCGCCCCCGATAGGTGTAGCAGGCCGGCTGCTGTCCTCAGAAAGTGCTTCTGCAGGTGTGACTGATGCATCCACATCGCCTAGAGCTGTACTTTCCGGTAAAGAGTCTATCGAAGCAGGCTTTGAGATGATTTTGCGATACGCTCCTAATAACAGTTGAGGGAGCCACGTGGAAGACAGGGCGGGTTTGCGGGCTGCTGATTCATCTAGTGGGTGACCTAGAAGACACAATTGGGACAAAGATAGGGTTGTCAGCCTCCGAGGGACCGTACGGGCAGCAACTGTTCCAGTTATGGGAAACAGACACTGACTTTCACCATTCTCCTCGATGATTGCAATACGTCCGTTCGCTTCTACCAGCATGTTGACTGCGTTGCCAGGGTTCTCGTTGCTTCCCAACTGAACTTTGACCCTTTTTTTCAGATTGGCATTGTTAGTCTGCGGAGGGGTCAGCGTGCTTCCCCAGGCTGCTTCTTTGGCACGGTCTTGGAATCTGAGAAAGTGGAAGGAGAAAGCGTATAGCAGTCGTTAGGCTCTTTGTTTCCACTGATACCTATATGAGACAGTCAGGGTCCGTTTTTTCTACATACCGTCGTATGCGTTGTATGTCGCTGTATCGCGTGAGATATTGTATAACATATTGCGCGAGACATGAGAAAAGCGTTAGGAAGACTAGCACTGTTCCTAGACCTGGCTGATAGCGGCGGTAGTAATCTGAAGTGATTGATGCATGGGATCCCCTTCAGCATAGTGAACAATATGTATACTCGCATCATGTCGACATACAACCAGTGCCTTCAGGATGGAGTAAGCGTCAATCCTGCGTTAGTTAGATTCGTTATGCAAGTTTAGGACAGTACGTACCTCTCCACCGTGGTACACCGTTCTCATAGAAGTATTGGTATCTGCAGGTACCAGGCAATGTGAGTCCTAACCTTCTTCTAGCATGTCGAGCCTCTGGTGTTACTATTACCTCTTGCGCTTTTCCGCATCACGTAGGATATTGGCGATTGTCCCCATTCGAGCGAAGCGGTCTGGGTCGCCACCTCTATCGGGGTGAACTTCCTGTTACCATTGACCGTCGAATACGTTGATGAAGAACAGCACCGATCGTTAATAAGCGAGAAGAATAAGACTTGAATCGTTGAGACGGGAGAAGTGGACGCACCAAACTTCTCCTCCTGTATGCCTTGGCGATTTCAGCGGTAGAAGCAGAGGGCGATACATTGAGGTAAGAGTAGAAGTCGATTTTAGGACCCTCTGCCGCTTCGAGGTCTGATACTAGGTCGAAGATCTCACTGCGGAAATCGGAATAACCATATATTAGTCGTGAACAACGAAGGGATGCCATGACCATCCAAAAAAAGAAAGACGCGTTTTTGAAACTGACTGATCTTCGTTAGTCCAGGCGAGGGCGACCCTTGTAATTCAGGAACCGGAGGATCATAGTGTCAGCGTTAAGTACAAAGAAGGGTGCTTCGTCGCGTGTTCGTGTTGGAATCCAATGTCGCACCTCGAGCATAAGCACAGCAGGCAGGCCAAGAGCGGCAGCAGGGAACTGCTTGAAGCGAGGCGCATCGTCGATGGGCCCGGAGACTTGGTGCGGCCGACTCCGGTAGAGCGATGGGATGAGGTGTTAAGAGCTGAACATGCATACTCAAGTTGCAAGCAGTCAGATTAATAGACGATGATCGAGATCACAGGATGGAATAGATCATACCGCAGAAATAGACCGAGTCTTGCACTTGCGTCAGCAGGATTACAGAAAGAATACATACATCATGCTCTCAGCTGGTGAAAAGGGCAAGGAACCAGCTAGGCAAGGCAGCCAGTCGCCGTTTGAGCCAGAGCAGCCACGCCGGGGGCCACAAGTGGGCGGCAGCAGTTCTTCAAAGACAAGCCAGGGTGAGCTATACGAATGGAAGACGCATGGAATGGCATGTGCTTGTCTAAAAGCTGCTGCGTATGGACGACCCAGAGAACGCAAAAATGCGATTGATACGGACAAAGTCGCCCAATCCAGCAGGCCAGCAGGAGCATGACGAGAACGCCAGGCAGGGAGATGCTTCAAGCAACAGAGAGCACGCAAGTCAAGCTTCGACACCTACAGTAGCGAGCCATCAAGACTATCACAGCATGCACTCATCGACGACCATGCAAGCTGTGGGCAGCCGTGCTGGAAGCGTGGCGTCGACCAGCGGAGGACGCTCGCCGCAGATATTCCACCATCAACCACAGAGAATACGGATAAGGGAAGACCTGACCAAGCAGACGAGCTTCGATAGGGTGAGTGAGTGCATATGTGCATCCTTCCCTGAGTCAATAGCCTGCAGCTAGCCTTCAAAAGTGACTTGCTAACCGCCGTGACATTGCTGTGGCGGCACGACACATGCACATATCTGTAGGCCAGAGATGGGGACGAGCTATACGACCTTTGGGTAGGGCCACCCTGAAGCACCTCCGTACTGAACATATAACTCCGAGAGTACAGCTGTAATCCATCTGCGAATGATGCAATGGTGTCGCGTTCACCGAGGCCGTTGCAACACGTGCTTGCAACCGGGCTCTTGATAAACAGCTAGCTTACTCGCTCGCCTTCATCCAAAGTTCCCTGCCTCGATTCAATTGGAGCATGAAAGCTTGCAAAAATGAGGCTACAGACAGGCTACAGACAATCTCCGCCGTGACGACAGCCTGAGTATACTATATGAGTGCAAGCATCGGCCTGTCAGCAGTCACGTGACTTGGCGCGTTGGCCGACACTGGACTATCGGCAAACGCGAAGCAGCAGGTTCTTCTCTTTCGAGGGCCGGGACCAGTTGGAGGCAGCTCTGAAGGGGCATGACTGACTGTCTTATCTATCTACCGCATTTTCCCGTTTGCTCGTTTGCACTTGCGCTAGCCCGTTGATATTCCACACTCCACTCCTGCAGCCGACATGGTGCCCAGAATTGCAACAAGCCGTCTGGAATAATAACGTGGACACACATATGGCTAGACGTACTGGGTGACGGGCATCTGTGCCTGCCATTGTAGCGCGCGTCAACAAGGACGTTTTCCACTACAAGCGTGCTTAGTCCCCTCTAGTCGTGATTAGTTCCGATTAGAGTCCTCCCTTTTTCACTTCGAGGTAGCAGCCAGTCGATTTTCGGGTCCTTTCCGACACCTTCTCCTAGGCATGGGAGCAACACTCCTTGGACTCGTCCCGCAGCCACTTCCTCAAGAAGCTGCGCCTCACCACCCATCATAGCGCTGGTACCCGTGGGCTTAAGGACCTGATCCCACGAGAGCATCGAGCCGTGACCTACAATACCATGCATACATTCGCGCCTTGGCTGGTGGATTACCGCAACCGTCGGAGTAACCCCCCTTTTATGCTTGGAAGTCAGATGACGCGTCCGCTTTCCGACTGCTCGGTATGCACTCAGCCTGGCAAATTATGCCAGTGGTCGAGATCGATGATCGGTATCATGTCGATCCAAACGCAGCGGCATGGGGACTACCAATTTTGAAGATGACGAACGAGTCTACTCCGAGACCAACCGGCTGGGCGGCTCTGTCCGCAATATGAGCAAGTATGCTCGCCGTGAGCGTATTCATCTCCAGCTCACATCCATCAATAGGTATAGATTCTACAAATATAGGTGAGTGGCCATCCCGCAAGTGTCAGCTGTCCTCGGTAAGTTGACCTGACCTACTCCATCAGGACATACAATCTTCTTGAAAGTCCCTGAGGCTGTCAAGGACTATGGCGAGCATACACGAGTTCTCGAACAACGTGACCCTGTCGACCGAAACGCAGTGTTTGGGTCGGCAGCCTCGTCTCGGCTCTGGTGTAATGTGTTCTCGCTCGTGCTGTGGACCGCGATGAGAGTACTCTTGTCTCAAGAGCCACTCTGACAACTGGTAGCGACTTCTCTTCCCACGAAGAGGCCACAATGTCTTAGCGTCAGACACCCGTCTTTGATTCTTTAGCGCCAGAGGTAACTCTCTCCAGTTCATCAGCTACGCTCTAAGCGTCGCTTTAAAACACATTCACTGACTGTTGCTGTTTCCTTTTTCTCTTCTAAATTATGCCCCCAAAAAGCAACCCAAGAGTTACTGAAACCGACATTTCCGAAGATGACGATGGATCCCAGCGATCTATTCCTCAATCTTCTAGACGAGTCACCCGAGTCAGTCCCTCATCTCTCGTACCCGCGATGACCAAAGAGGAGTACGACGCGTGCTTCGACGAGGTTACGGATCAAACGCCAGATCCAGTGTGGCTGGTCGTTCCGTACACTTCCAACGCTCAATCACCACATCCGCTGCTTTCAAGACGAAGGGCACAATGAAGGCGACAGCTCTTACGAACGGTTTCTGGATATATACTGGGGGTTTGATGCATTCCATCCACAAACCAGTATTGTGGGAAGCATCTCGGATCCTTTCCATGACAAAATTGCGATAGAAAACGACAGCTTGACAGCTCAAGAGGTGGACATTTTAAGGCTTTTTAGCATTTCCTCGCTCCGTTGACCATGGACGTTCCGGGCTTGTGCAGTAAGAAATACCTAATCCTCAGCAAGTTTTTGAGGCACTGGGACAAATCAAGAGACCAGCTCTCGCTGCCGCTCCTTACCGAGCACCATAGCAGAAAGTGTCAAACCAAAGCGCAATCCAGTCCAATGCCCCCACTGCCAGGAGACACATCTAAGGGCTTGTGCGCGGTACGTACATTCATTCAGACCTTGTTTGACTACACTAACATGTTGAGGTTCTACAGTACGAAACGATACGTCTTTCGGGCTTAGTGGAAGGTTTCTGGCCTTGGTCTTTGCCCGTCACGCCAGATGGGATGATTGCATCTAATCATGCATCCTGCGACGCTCAACCTTCAGTTCTGTCAGCAATGCGAGACGAAGAGGTGGAAGCGAAGCGATTCTCACAGCCGTTCACCAGATTGCTGCCAGGGATGCGTCTCAGCCCCTTGGGGCTAGTGCCAAAACCTCGCTCCGACAAGCTACGCCTGATCACTGACCACAGCGCTGGCTCGCCTGCTCTCAACGACTTCATTCCCAAGGAGCATCGCAAAGTGGCGTATGACTCGATCCACGCATTCGCGCCGTGGCTTGTGCATCTCGCATCCTATCCACACGTTCATGCGTGGAAATCAGACGTGTCGCACGTCGAAGCACTCGAATATCAATTCGCCTCTTCGAGCCTCCGTTAACGACGCTTTCAACGACGCAAGCAGTCGCTCGCCGTGAGCATGTCGGTTTGACAAACTTCCCTCGCTATTACAAGCAGGCAAGAGCTCGGGTCTTTACAGCGCGCAACCCAGCATCAGCGTTCGCCGCAACAGGCATAGTGCCATTCAATCCCTCACGTATCGTCGCTAACGCTTCAAGCGGGTCAAGTCAAGCTTTCAAGCAGCTCGGTTACATCTTCGCCACCATCCAGCCAGTCGGGACCCTGAATGGCGGTACTCAAAAAGCAACACGCTCTAGCTGGTCTGGCTACTATAACGCAGTCACCACGGACATCGTAGATCTCCCTCGTCCCGTCGAAGCTAGCACCGCAGATGGCAGTCCTCTCACGTCCAAGCTCATCTGGAATGCAGCTCGTCKTCGAATGGCCATCGGAGACTGGACAACAGAGACTCTGTTTCTTATCGCCCCGCTTTTAAGCAGACATCCAGTGATACTTGGTCTTCCATGCTTTCATACGCACAAGGCACTGCTTTCTCATCATCCTTGGCCTACTCTCACCCCCCAACACTTATGGTCGTCCTTTCATAGTTTCGATTTAGCAGCAATTTCGTCGAGTATCGGTACATCAACTTCGTCGTCATCGTTAACATCAACATCAATCGTCAGTACCGATACAACCCAATCAGTTATCTTAGTAGAGAAACTGCCCAAGACCTCGCATGGATGTTTCAAGAGTCGAATCAGGCGAAGAAGCCTCCACATCGACCTTTTGACCTTCGCATTACTTTAGCAGATGGTAAAATGCCTCCCTTTCACAAGCTCCGTTCCCTTAGTTTCAGAGAGAAGCAAACTCTCTCGGAGCATATTGACAAACAGCTTAGAGCTGGCTTCATTCGTCCCTCGTCCTCCCCAGCCGCAGCGCCGGTTATGTTCGTCCCAAGAAAGACGGTAGCTTGCGAATGGTTGTTTCCCCACAAGTTATCAACCATCCGTGATTGGCCGGTTCCACAAAGTTTCCCCGACGTTCGTGCTTTAATTGGTCTCTGCAACTTCTATCGTCGGTTTATCAACAATCATTCCAGCAAAGATTCTCCCCTCACCAGTCTTTTCAAAAGTGCTGATGCACTCTTTCGCTCTTGGCTCAGCTAGAGGCTGCTCAAGCTCGCGCTGCCTTACAGAGCGGCGAGCTTTACAAACCTGCGAGCAGCAAAAACGGCGGGTGCAAAACGGGCAGCAACAAAAAGAGGGCATTATGCTGGAGCTAAGACATTGTTACGGGCTGCTATTGACGACTGTGAAGCAATAGAAGTCGCAGCTGCCCTCAAAAAAGAAGAACTTGCCGCGACCCGCAAGCGAGCAGCTGAGGACAAGGCAGCAGGTATAAAACGGTCCAGGAAGCGAGCTAGAAAGGCTGGCGAAGCCACGGTCAATACATCCAATCGTACAAGCAACAAAAATGAAGAGTCATCGCGTGCCGCATCCCCTGCGCCGTCTGAAGCCCTCTCCCAAGATGGCGATTACTTTTTCTGGGACGATTTTGCCACCTAAGGCTTCGAAGACGGCGAGGACGGGCAACTTGATGACGATATGTAATAGATCTACTTGTAATGCATTCATTCATTGCTTTCACTTGTCTGCTACTTTACATTTGCGGCTTCTACCTCGATCGGTGCATGTCTATTCCGCGCGCAATTCCCGTCCATCCTCTGTATGCTGAAAAGCAAGTTCTCCGTGAATCGATTTGCATTTTCTGTGGTCACTTTCTGTGTACCCGTTTATTTTAGTGGCTTTCCGAATATTTGCACAGAAGATCTGCTTTTCTACTTTTTTAACATAGCTGGCCGCCAATCTTCTGCTCCTTTGGGTCTGTACATTACAAAAAATAGGCAACTTTTTCCGATTCTAATCAACGGTACCCGACACTGTCCGACCGTCGGCGACGCCCTCGACGCAAGACCGACAGCTTGAATTTGTAGCTTTGCGTCGGTAGGCGTTGCATACTTGTCGCCAATTTTCAGTCTTATGCGCTGGAGCGTCGGTGACGTGCCAGGGAGCTTGTCGGTGGCCTACCCGGTGATTAGGAATCTAATTTAGGATAGAGCAGCGTCGCCAGACGGCTATCTCGTTGGATCGTCCGTCGCTGATCGCCGCAGTCACTCTCTGTGGTGTTCAAGGCCGTTGCTACGCCGTCGCCCAGCACTCGAGGGCATCGTCGCTGTTGCGTCGGCGACGCGTTGGTGACGCCACTCGACCGTCGCTGACCGTCGGAGAAGCGTCGGGCAATGCAAAGCGCCAGAGGCAGAAGCATCGTGGACAGGCAACAGTAATACAAGCAAGCAGTCCGCAACGTGTAAAACCAGGATCTAATCCTTCCATTGCAGTACTCCGTTACCCTTACTAAACTTGCTACAACGAGTCGAGACTTACTATAACTGCAATTCCCTTCCTACTAGGAATGGCCTCTTTTCGGTTAGTAACCGGACTTCAGAACGTTGGTTAGTGAATGCTGCAGTGTCTTGGGGAGATCGACCACTGGAACCAGTATGCAAGACAGTCAGTTCAATGAAGAGCATGCAGCATCAGACGGTGGTGTGACGACAGACTCACCTGGAATGTTCCTCGCGTCGTCCTCCACGCCAGGCACGTCTCGATCACTGCTGTTGTAGCTGTAGTGAGAGACGCCGCCCGGCTAGTAGCTTGCAACGAATACGGTGTACACCTACCATCCTTCATATACCTTCGTCCATCACACCCTTTGTTACTACTCTCAACATGAAATAAGACCACGTGCAAAACCAGTCTAACCAGCAGCACGCTGACGCCTCTCGTAACCGATACAAAGGAAAGGCGTCGTATTTGAGTAGCAACTGACTGCCTTACCACTCTTGTCTATCTACCACATTTTCCCGTTTGCTCGTTTGCACATGCGCTAGCCCGTTGATATTCCACCACTCCCGCAGCCGACAATCAACGGGCTACCGCTCCCGCAGCCGACATGGCGCCCAGAAGTGCAACAGGCAGGGCCGAACAACAAGGACATACATATGGCTGGACGTGCTGAGCGACGAACATCTGCGCCTGCCAATGTAGCACGCGTCATCGAGGACCCTATACACTACAAGCCTCTCTCTCCTGGTTATGAAGCTGCCCTCGCCCGCTACTTCAGCCTCTACACTCTCATTGGTCAGTGAGACAAGACAAACAGCCTGTACGGAATCGGATTCCTCGTCCGATGAATCCATCGATGACTCAGACTCTTCTGGTCCGTTGAGTATGCCTCAAGGGGAAGAGGACAAAAGATGCAGAATAGTAAGCGTTCCCGCTGTTTGTTACATTCTGGTATTGAGCTCACTCTTCTATGTTGAAACTGCAGCAAGGAAGTCGTTCTTATGCAAGATTTATCGGAACCATTCGATTGCCCAGTCCTTCCTTTGCTCGCTATAGCTCTTGAAGATCAAGCCTTCATACAGTTCAAAGAGGCAACGAGATTTACCAATGCAAGGTTCCAATAGCAGAAAGATCCCTCTGAAGTATGGAGAAGATGTACCGGACAAATTCGTCTTTCGGCGGATCATCAAACCGGGCAAAAAGGGCGAAGTACTTCTGCTTCGCCTCGGCCTCCTTTGGGTCATGGAGCTCGCCCACGAAGAGGGTGAAAAGGTTGAAGTAGCGGGTAAGGGCAGCTTCATAACCAGGAGAGAGAGGCTTGTAGTGTATAGCGTCCTTGGTGAAACATGCTACGGTGGCAGGCGTAGATGCTCGTCGCTCAGCACGTCTAGACATAAGTGTGTCCTTGGTGTTCCACCCGGCTTGTTATTCTGGGCGTCATGTCGGCTGCGGGAGTGGAGTGTGGAATATCAAGGGCTAGCCCATGTGCAAACGAGAAAACGAGAAAATGTGGTAGATAGATAAGTCACAAGCCAGTCAGTCATGCAGTATACATTGTATATCCGGCTCGGCCTCCGGCTTGACCGGTTACGTCCTAGCTGCTTGTGCTTTTGGTAATATACTTCTCTTCTCTTCCAAGTCAAAGTACGCCTTTCCCGGATTCTCGAAGCAAGATGAGTACCTGCCATGAAAAACATACATGGATATCTAGAGAAGCTAGCTAAGAAGTACGACACTTTCCCGGCATATCCCTGCCATGAAAAACGGATGTGGATATGTCGAAAACGTAGCGAAAAAGTACGACACTTTCCCGGGCATAGCCGGAATATTCCTCAAACGCGTCAAGTGGGAAATGAGTCAATCATGAACACAATCAGCTGTGAGAATAAATGGGAGGCATAGTATGGTTTCATTGCAGATTCCAGTACAACTGCCCGAGCCTCTGAGGACAAGGAGGGGAAGAGAAGGGCAATCGAATTGGCTTCCCATGGTTCAGAGCAAGTCTAAAAGGACAAGACTTTGTACCTGGGTGTAAGCGTGCGACGGCTTTATGTGACGACAATCATCGATAGTCCATCTTCTCTTGTTAGAGGGTGAAAGCTGGGAGGTGGTAGATAGGGCGGGATTGGGGAATTGCCCTAGGATTTTGAATAGACTGCAGCCTAAGCGATACGCTTAGTACAATCGTTGAGGCTTGCCCATAGACTGCCAAAGTTATTGTATCAGCCATGTGCCCAGGTAAACATGCATAATTTCCGACCACTCACGCTCTTGATGTGCAAGCTCTTGACGTTCTGCCAGTTCTTCTTGAGGAGGGAGACCAAGAAATTGATTGACAACATGACGTTGGCAGTGATCTGGTCTTCAGTCATCTCAATGTGTCCGATGGCAACACCGAGGCAGAGAACCTTCTTGAGCTGGAACTTGATGGTCGACTTGACCTCGTTGACCTTGTTCATGAGGTCCTCAGCGTGTGAGATAGGTGTTGGGAACTTGCCGGCTGCGTTGTCATCATTAAGAAGTTTTATCCTGTCAGCTTTCATGCTGTCTCATCGCCAAAAAAAGTTTTTCCGGCATAACCTACCCTTGGATAGACCAGGCCCCAGAAGACGAGGAATCTGCTTGATGAGAGCTTCAGAAGCTAGAAATGAGTCGTATTTCTTTGCTAGCTTCTTAACAAGCTTCTTGTTCTTGTTGAGCTTCTTCAAGTCATCTACAGATTGGTACTCGAGGTCGACGAGTTTCGCGCGATCGATGTCGGCGGCGTCAGCGAGAATGCAGATGCTCATTCGTGGACGGGGCAGGTTGGGTAGCTTGATGGTGCCGGAGAAACGCTTGTCACGTTGAGGCTGCAGGAGTCCTACACTGTCAGAGCGAGATTTCCGACGGTGTCGGTCCGATCATCCGACCCACATCATAATTCTTCAAGCCAATCTGGAGCTCGATGGTCTCGATGAAGTTCCTCTTCTTCTCTTGCGAGCCCTCGAGGAGGGTGTGGACGGACTGTCGCACGCTTGGCACCGCTGTGGTAGGTGGTCCATTCGAATGTAAGTATTTCGTGTCAAAGTCCTCCGGTCCCCTACCGCATCCGCAACTCACAAACTTTGCTGGAGGACGCAGAACACCACAGTCAGCATGCTCATACCCGACTCCCCTCCCACCGCACTCACCTCATCTTGCTGGTTGAATCCGGTCTTGATGGTTGGTTCAGCAAGAGCAGTCTCCTGCGTGTCGTTCGGTCTGCATCAAAATTGACCGGAAGGAAGGCTCGCAGGGAAGGCTCGGTGTCCAGAAGTCACGTGATTAATGGGGCAATTAGTCGCATGCTCAGGTAAGCAGCATTCTGGTGGAGTATGTAATCAATGTCCTTCGCATTACATTGCGTCCTTGTTCTCTCTCTAACTGTACAGATCACGACAACGCCCGGCTGCCATCTGCGCTCTCTCCATTAAGGTCATTATTACAGCTGCCGTAGAGAGCCAGCCCGGTTCATACCAAGTAGATGACGAGATGCGGAATTGACAACAGTGTTACAGCTGCAGGTGCTCGAAGACGACTCCTTCGTGTGTTTTGATTGTAGCCGTTCTGGCGGATTAGTCTTGCTGCTATCCTTTGCATGGTACGTTGCATAAGATTGTATGATAAAAAAAGCGTGTATATTGTATGGTTGTTAAACGATAGTATTAGAGTGTAGAATATATATTTATATATCGTGGCTCGTCAAGAAAGAAAAGCCGGAAAGACAACTAGACCGGACGAAAGTGAATTAAAGAAAATTTGCAAATTAACGAATGTCCGCTTTGGTAACGGTAACGAAGCGAGGATACGACAGAAGAGATTATTGCGAGTCCAGACAAGCTTTCCCTCGCCCATTGTCGACCTCATCGCGAGAGATAGGTCCTCGATGGTTGCTGTTGACGAACTGGCGTCATGCCGGATCCCAGGCTTCTGAAAGCTCTCAATCGAGCACTGAGACTGTTTTTACGCTTCAACTGTGAGCCAGTGCGAGCAGGTAAGCGAGGGGCTAGAGCTTCGTCATCGGATGGGGTCATCGAAGGCGTCGCCGGAGAGAGCGAGGTACCAGCTGTAGATGTACCCGTAACAGCGGAAGCAGCAGGGTGGGAAGCTGAAGTTGCATCGCCCAACGGATTCATACGAGTCATAGGGATGACTCGCACTGTGCCCGAGATCTCCCTTACGCGTGTCTCCCCTCCCCTTGCGGTTCCACCGCCTTCCGCAATGTCCGGTAGCGAAACGACATGGGCAGCCGGTGAAGGATAAGCAGATGAAGCTTCGCTGTTGCTTTCCGGAGCGTCTTCGTATATCGAAGGAGCAGGAGAGGACGAGCCTCTAGAGGTAGAATGGTAGTCCCCATCCCTTTCGAAAACACTCCATAAGGATCCAGAACTACTTTGACGCTTGTCAGCCATCATCGAAGTGAGATTAGGCGCTGATCTTCCTCCGAAAAGGTTTGGCTGCGAGGTACCACTCATGCTCGGGGGTGCACTCAGTCCACTCGTACTTCTTTGATGCCCTTGAAAGCTCATTCGTGGCGCTTGTCCAGATGGTGAGGTGAGAGTATTCCAGCCGACCTTGTCCCAGCTGTATCGCCTGTCATACGAATGAGACGATGTCGCAGCCGACGGGGCTCCGCTCTCATGAGAACAGTTACTCCCGCATGCATTGCGTCCGGTATATATAAATTCGGCAGCGTTCTGAGCTTGTTCTAATTGAGCACCCTGCAAGGCTGCCTCCGGCGGTATGGATAGTATGGGACGTTGTGAAGCAAAAGATCTCTTCCGCATGAGTGTATGCGAGAGGGCGTCTCCAATTTTGGTCCACCTGCTGTGTGTCTCGAGATCAACGGGGGTCAAGAGTGGACTTGCGGGAAGTGAAGATTGCGGGGTATCGAGAGAATTGCCGAGCGAAGGATCGGTGGATGTCGAAGCATATGAAGAGGAAGATGAGGTAGAAGAGTTGCGCGCTACCGTGGCTTGAACGCCTGCGTCAAGGATAGCTTGCTCTGCAGCGTTGGCCCCTTCGAGCGATGCGCTCTGAGTCGTGACTGTCACGATGGCTTTGGCTGCTGCAGTTTGCTGCTGCTGGTCTTGCACCGCGATCTCTTCTAGCCCCTTCATAGGCTCGTTATCCGAAACGACGAGCGAAGCGGCGCGTCGCCTGATCTTGCCTAGAGTGGAATTGCTTCTCTGTGGCTTCGTCGTGGCATCGGTAGCTTCTTGATCAGAAACTTGAGTGCTCGTCCTGCTGCGGCGTAACCCTCTTGGCTTCCGTCGCATATTGTCAGAGACTTCACCTGTAGGTAAAGCTGCAAGGTTTGCAGTACTAGCTGAAGTGCTGAAGAGCTGCTTCATACCACTGCTTGACGACTTGCTACCATCGGACTCAGCCAAGCTAGTTCGCCTCAAAGGGATTGTCGAGTCGATGATGTGGCGATAACTAAAGCTTCCTGTATGGAAAGAATGAGGCCGCTTGTGCATAGTGTGCGGCATCACGTTCGATGCAGTCATAGTACGCGGTGGCGGCCCGTGTAAAGGCATAGCATGGGAGCGCTTGCTCTGCGCTCGCGCAGACAGGATGCTTTCGGACAGTAGATCGGCCAATCTTAGATCAACTCCCACTCGCTGAGCGGGCGGTTTGAGCGATAGTCGAGCACGGTAGCCAGGAATGGCGGGCGGGTGCACCTCTTCAGCGGAGGAAGACAAGACAGACCCAGCTCGCGAGATAGAGGGCATTGATGCTTCGGGAGTAGTGGGGAAAACACCAAATTCGGAGCTAGCCACGATTGGTGAGACACCTTCGAAGATGCCAGCCGTCGGGTCTAAAGGCACGCTGCAAACCGGATTCTCATCTAGTGCAATGGATTTGTTTGCAACTGCATCCAGCCACTTTCGTCGACAAGCTAGTGTGACTTCTTCAATGCCTGCAGTAGCGAAAATAAGCAGAATTTTAGCTGCCTATATGTGATCATATAACCATCATGCATGTGTTTACCTCGAATCCAGATATTCTGCTCAGCATGACAGAGCGAGCCGATCTCGAACGTATGGTCGCGGCAGCTCATGCGGAAAGCATATGGCAATGTGCCTGCATAGATCCCGTTAGCTACTGAGCCTTCCATGCCATGCCATGCCAACGCATCCTTCAAGCACTCACCCTCTCCATCCTGAACTTTTTGTAAATCGAACAATTGCAGGGGTAGCCAGTGTCTCGGTTCGTACACGTTGGTCTTCTTGACTTTAAAGAAGACGAGATAACTAGCATAGAGAACGAGGCCATAGAAGCCGGCTTTGAGAACAGATGGAGGCCCTTGCATAGCGATGGTAGGTGCGTGGGTGTAGATAACATGGGCAGAGCCAACGAGGACGACTTGATCGAGTCTATTCAGTAAGCTCACGTGGTCGGACTGTGGAGTAGCGTGGGCAGTCGTCGTATTGTAAGCAATCTGTAAGACGACAACGCAAAGAGGCTGTGACTAAGAAGCACTCACACTCTGCACTTCGATCCTCCTGGCTATTTTCACGGTGGCTACTTCCAACGACCTCAACTTTTGCGCATGGTCGACAGCGGAAGCTACCGCTTTTGCAGTATGCAATGCCTCTCTGATCCTCTCTATGCTCATATTCACATCAGAAGGAGCGCCCATGGTAGACATGGAAGCGACAGCTTTGTATTGATGGTGAGAAGCTTTCCCTAGGGAAGTTTTCTGAGCGTTCTTCAGCAAGCTTCCAAAAAGGAGAGGATATCGACAAATTCTCTGCACAGGTTTGATGAGGAAATCTGCGAAATGAAGCCGAGATGAAGAAGGAGCCGAGTCCAATGGTGATATGCTCTTCTTCCTTTGGGCTAGATGAGCAGTACACTGCGCTTCAAAGGCATCCCAGTCCGCTTTCGTTACCGTCCCAGAGATATCCTTGACAACTTCCATTGCTTCCGAGTGTCCTGAGCAAAAAGGTTGATATGCTTCCGAAAGGTTCGTCGATTCGTTGATGAAAATTGCACTGATTCGACGCGCAGCGTCTAGTACAGTAGCATCAGAGATTTTGAAACGGCGTGTCGACGCCTTATTTCTAGGAGACCCGCTCGTCCTATCATTCGACTCCAACAATCTCTCTCGAGTAGGACTGGCAAGGGTGGATGGTGAAGGTGAAGACCGTCCAGCTGATGTAGACCAACCGGAATCAACAGTATCGCAGGGCGAAGAAAGTGAAACCTCGTGTGAACCCCGCCTCTCGTCGTCCTCCCTTATCCAACCTAGATCCTCGTCCACCCGATTTAGCTTTTCCTGCAAGCGATGATGCAGCTCAACCAAACGGGTTGCATCGCGGACAATTATGGTACGCTGTTCTTCAGTGACGAAGCGTGCGATTGAAAGCAACGAGAAGTGGACCTATGCGATGGACATGGAGAAAGAGGGGACGACAATCTTAGCAATCTCGACCACCTCATAAAACGCGCCGGAACCCAGAGAAACGCAATTCTCGGTAGACTCACCTCCACCAGATCGGTCAAGTCAGAAGTATACCTAGACTCCGATTGGACAAGCTCCAAAAGAGTATGATAGAAAGTCTCATTGGCATCGTTCGTGTCTCCTCGACTTTTGTTCGGACCATCCTGCAGGGATGCATCGCTAGCCTTGCTTTGATGCTGAAGTAAGGCCAAAGCATCGAAGGGATTGGAAAGCTCTGCTAGATCAGCCGGTGAATCCAAACGCATATCTGGAGTATTCGTCTCCTCGAGGGGGGTGAGGGGAAGTCGCCCAGCAAAAGCAGAGGGACAGGAAAGGTCCAGACTGCGACGCAGCGAAGGAGTGTGG
Organism: Cystobasidium pallidum; assembly: GCA_001599955.1. Taxonomy (NCBI): domain Eukaryota; kingdom Fungi; phylum Basidiomycota; class Cystobasidiomycetes; order Cystobasidiales; family Cystobasidiaceae; genus Cystobasidium; species Cystobasidium pallidum. Next base: position 58,568 of record BCIL01000024.1, on the reverse strand, counting down.
AAGGAAGTAAGGTAGCGAGAGGAGGCTAAAGCTTCGGAAAGTGCAGTATGTGTTGCTTGGGTAGGTGATGCAGGTAGTGAGCTGGATAGGCGGGGGAAGGCGGCGTGCTCAGGATGCCCGTGTCCGTGGGCATGCGCTGGCGTAGCGTTTCCTTCTGGCGATGCCGAGGTCGGGCTGTCAACGATATCGGCGGGGAGTTCTGTAGGAGCCAATCCAGCCTCTTGCTGAGCCGAAAAGTCCGCTGGCCCCGGAAGGGCTGCAGAAGAGGCCGGAGGTGAATCGATGATGACGAGCTTGGCCAGTGATTCAGGGAGAGCCGCTGTGAATGATTCCGGCGCAGTCAGAGACGGGATGCGATAGGGTAGATCAGGTCGAGCAGATGACGACGCCCAAGGGTAGGAAGGGCCAGACTCGTCAAGCTGCTCGGCCGACTTGGACGTGGAATGATGATTGATGGGAAGATTCTTCCTTTGACCGGCGAGGGGGGCTTGCTCCGGTGCCTGGTCTGTTTGGGAAGAGTGGGCCGTCAGCATGGACAGGGGCGGAGTAGCTTGTCCGTTAAGTGGTGCTCGGCGCTCTTCCTGGCGCTCCAAAACACCGTTTCCAGACTGAGCAGCCTGCTGCTGGTGGCGTCGTCCGTGAGCAAGGCGTTCGACAGTGGCGGAATCTTCAGTGCGGGCGACAGCATGGGAGGACAGCGCGTGAGGTCGGATGGGGTTGCTCGAGGTGACAGCGACGAGCGAGCATGCACGATCCCGGGCGTCTAGACGGTGCTGGGGCTGCTGGAGCTGCCGGCGTTGGGCATCTTGGCGGGTGTGATCGTGGCAGAGTCCGAGAGTGTTGACAGCGTCGAGCGGCGGTGGGCTGGCCGCCGAGTCGGATGGCCAGCAGCATGGACCGAGTGGCGCGTCGTGGGCAGACGAGTGGTCGTACTGGATGCGCCGTCCAGTGCTGGCTGCTGTCGTGTGATGCGATGGAGACAAGCCGGCAGAGAATCGTCAGCAAGCCATTCGACACTGAAAGCAGCACAACAACGGCGCAACTCACCTGCAGCCACCGCGTGCAGATGCGCAGACGAACCCGAGCTGCTCCGCCGACGCTGTTCGCAGTGCAGCGATGCGGGCGAGGTGCTGTAGGCGTGGTGATGGTGGTGCTGGTGGTGCTGATGTGCATGTGGTGGATGCTGGTGGCGTTCGTGCTGGTGGTGGCGTTGGTGTAGAATGACGGCAGGTGCGGACTGAACGTATGCGAGCGAGACCCCCGCGCTGCCTGGTCCTTGCTCGAGATGCTGCTGCGCTGCCAGACTGGCCGATGCGGCTTTTATCGTGTCGCAGCTGTTGCCGGCGGTGAATGCGCTGGTGCAGGCGAACCGCGATGGTGACGCAGGCGAGGCCAGCGGCGTGAGCGAGTCGAGCGACGAGGCTGACGACGACGCATCCGAGCCGCTGGGCATCCGCACACTGCGCGCATCGCTGGGCTGGCGGCCTGCAGGTGCGCGCTGCGTGCCGTCCGACGAGACGCTGCTCGAGCGAGTCCGGGCAGGCATCGTGGAGGCGGCCGGGCTGGTGTCTGGATGCGGCGAATCGATGCTGCTGGCTGGCGATTCCATGCTGCTGCTGCCTGCGCCGGTCTGCGCGGTCTCGCTGTCTGCTGCTGCTGCTGCTCCTCCGCCCGCAGCAGCCATCACCGCTGCACGTGTGGCTTCTTCATGCGCCTGGACAGGGGAGTCGCCTTCCCCGATGGAAGGCGGCCGGGACGGTCGACGGTGCAGTGCTGCGTGTTCTGCGCAGTTTCCCTCGTCCTGCGCCTGCACCCGCTCCAGCGCTCCCATCCACGTCGTCCTGCCTGGGATCCCGCTAGCAAGCTTCTCTCCGACAACCTCCCCTGTGCGGCGCCAGGCTCCAGTGGAATGTCACGCTGGGAGAGAGAAGGCAGCAGTCGCACCTCGACGATGCGAGACTGGCCGGCCAAGACCCTGCGCAGACAGATGGCACAATCGTCAGCAGCTGGTCCTGGGCTTTCCTTGGAGCTCTTTTCTCGCCAGATCTTCCCAATCAGGGAATAGTGATGCCTGGCAAGTCGCCCCCAATCGGCCCCCTCTCTTCGCTTTCCTCTGGAAGAGCAAGAGCTAGCCAAAGTGGAAAGTGTAGCAGGGCAGGTTCAAGAAGCTCACCTTGGAGGTAGTGTGCCCTGCAGGATATCGTGGAAGTAAGACCAAGCCTAACCTCCCAAGCTCTTTCCTGCAAGATCAACTGCTGCTCCCACCAGATCGCCGACTTTTTTCTGACTTGCTTTGATTTGCCTCCCCCTGCGCTTAAGCTTTTGGGCCTCCCTCGCACACTTTCTCGTGTGATGTCTTCGCACGGCAATGACCGCCGTAGCCGGGATCGTTTTCAGCTCGCAGATAAATAATAAATAACCAATCAAGCCTCTGCTTGTTCTCCGTCTATGTACCCCTCTGGTAATGGTAGTATTACTCTGCTGTCCAAGGGTAGGCCCCTCGGGTAAAGCGGTTTCTATAGCACGAGGCAAAGGAGAAAGGCGCCGTCTCTGACACGCACGTGCCGAGGAACTGCGGCAAGGATGGGTACGATAGGTACTGAAAAGGACTTGACGCTCGTAGGGTACGAGTGAACGAAGCTCAAAGGTACAAAGAACGTCAGAACTGTGCAAGTCTGATATGGATGTGCCGGATGAGGATGGTGTGATGCCAACCGCTTGCTCTCCACGAAGCTGCGTTGTAGTCTCGCTATCGTGTTTCATGGCAATCGATTTGTGGAGCCACGCTTTCTCCTCCCTGCCCGCACTCCGCTAATCATCATTCAGCCCTGAGAAATTCTAGAACAGCTCAAACGACAAATGAGATCAAATGACAGCGATGTAAGACACGCTCGCTTCATGTGCGCGCAGTGGATCGTGTGCCGCTAAATCGTCCATATCATCCCAAACAGATTTGTACATGTGCGCGAATGCTGGGCTGACCGTCCATGCGGGGCGGACTACCATCGTAATAATCCCGTACGCAGCATCCAAGACAGGGATTTCATCATTGTTACCGTTCAAGTGTAACCCAGCACATGACAGCTGCCCTTGCTACGATTCAAATCCGTGCGATGCCTTGCACCCTGCTCGTTTTCTCCGTAGCGTAGCGAAGACAAGCTAGGATGTCTCAAATTCTCGACGGAACAGCGCTGTTGACAGGACAAGGTTCGCCGGTTGTTTTGCTCCAGTCAGTACACGCGCTCGATAAGGGAGAAGCCCCGCTCGCAACAGAAACAAGACCGCTGTGGACATCCAAAAGCAGAAGAACGGAGCACACTCATTATTTCTCCAACTACCGTATTTATACACTGTGCATGTCCTTCCCATGAGATCGATATGATCTGCGGAAAGGAAAAAAGCCATGGCGCGAATCGCCCAGGGTTGCCCGCGATCTCCGAGCTGATCTCCCTTGGCTTACCCCAGATTGTACAAGAGAATTGCAAACCGAAAGTTCACGAAACCGATTTCTGTTCGATACGCGGTCTCTTCAGGTAAAACTGTGTATAAAGTCATGGAGTTGGAGGGTTCTTATGGTACAAACACCTTCCTGATAGACTAGAAAGTATCCCAGTGGACCGGGCAATTGTTGCCACTTCGGTCTCTTGGAGCGATAGGTAGAGTACGCCTGTGCTGCTCCATACCGCGCTGCACCTGCTGCAATACGTCTGGCAAGCATTGTGAGCGCGTGGAGAGGTGGGGCAGGATCATGCCGGCTATCATTGGGCATACTCTGCTTCCTGCATGTCTCGAGGTGCGCTTGCCACACAGCTTTGATTTACTCGATTATTCCACGTCAGGCCGCATCCCAAAGTCACGTGATCCAGCGTGCCTGAGACATCGGCCGGCAAGCCGAAAGGTTCCAGACTATCGCTCTTGCAGGAAAGTGCTCGATATTCTGGTATCTGTGGGGATTGCGGGTTTGCACCGTGGAGGTCGCCGCCGCACGTTATCGAACTCGTATGCGAATCAAGCATTCGACTACTACTGTCAGTTGCGGGTCGTTTCAATGAGTGCGTCGCCTTCGATGCCAAGAAGGACAGATCGTCCGCCGCCAAAAGTTGTTTCCAAAGCCTCCCGTGGCGGAGTTGCCTATTCCATATCGACTGGACCTGATACCGATACGGAGGTACGTATGATGTAGGCTATTCACAGTTCGAAACATAAGCTGCTCAAATAGTAAGAGGAGATCAGGCTTGTTGTTGGCCTGCCTCGCTCAGTCCTATACTGATCTACATCTATGAGTTCGCTGCACTATATCATAACCCCGTTAACTACAAGATTTCAGTGTACTGAGACTAGTATACTTCCAGTGTGTTCTGGAGGACACCACTACCAAGGTAGTGCGGTGCCTTCTAAATCTTGCGGGCCATGTTCGTTTAGTTGCCGAATTATCGAAATATTGACTGGCTGTAGGGATACAGGCATTCGTGATTAGTCCGAAGCAATTGTACAGATCCACTCGCAGCCTCGAGATCCAGCTGATGCGCAACACGTTGGGCCACAATTCTCTACAGCCTTGGCGTCAATAGGAACACTTGCTATCGTGCGTCACGGTATGGACATGTTGGCGGCTTCTGCCGAGCATGCTCTCAGATGTATGTTCAAAGCTAGGCAAGGTGTTGGTTGTGCCGGTATGCTCCGCATTGTTAGCCGACACCACTCGTCAGAAAACACCTCCCGTTTTTTTGGTTCATTGTCACCGTTTGCGATTGCTGAAATTCGTATCACTGTCATACTCAAACACAGCTGCCGTTCAGCGGACTACAGCGATCTCTAACCCTCCGTGAGATGGCGAGCCCATACCATAAGCACGGTTTGCTTTAGCGTCTGATTCGCTATCGTCGCTGTGGATTGAGAATGGTACGGGACCTAGAGGGAAGCAAGTAGGACGGGTATGGGGGAGAGAAAAAGACTCGCACCCAGGGACTTTCTTCCAAGAAGAACTACATGGAAGTAGTTGTCTCCGGAAACGCTTTCCTAGCTGAGTATCTTAGCGAGAGCAGTTTCTTGATGTGTTCTGCTATCGTTACTCGACGATTACAATACCTGTTCACGTGCCCAACTGTGTTCTTAGTTTCCGCCCAAACTCGCAGCATATCCATCGAGCCAAGCATGTTGGTCGAGCCGGCACCTATATAATACGGCCCGTATGTCCTGAACCTCATAATGGCCGGCGCGTCGTGAGGTTGCGGTGATACCCATGAACGAGCTGTCCCAGTTTCGGAAAAGCTGCGCTGGAAACGCAAGCCTCACGCGCAGTAGCGTAGTTCGCAAGCATGGTGAGCATGTCAGCGTTCAGACCGTCGTTCCTGCTTTAGCTCATCGCATCATACTTCTATATAACGACTCTGTCGGAAGGGCGTCAGCGGGTTGTGGGCTGAAATCAAGCCTGTCGCGGTTAGGCAATCGTTCGAGAAGACGGCGTTGGCGGTATTCGACGAGGCATTCGAGGAGGTACAAGATGGTCAACCTATCAAGAAAGGCACTACACTCGGACTCCGGGTAGGTCTAGCGCCGCATGCTAATTACTGGACTATAGTCTAAAGTCGGTACTAATTCGAGGACCTCCGATCATTCTTTCCTGTCTATACATAAAGGTCGGTATCGATGCAAGTGCCTGGTTTATACATTCAGAGAAGTCTGAAGGTGGAGGTAAGGGATTTACACCGCTCTCCGCATCACACCAACTGTGAACTGACAAGGCCCGATCTAAAAGCCAATCCCGTCTTACGCAACCTTTTCCATCGCGTGGTAAGGCTAGCTCGCGCCGGTGCACGCGCTCTCTTCGTCTTCGATGGTCCACACCGACCATCTATCAAACGTGGTCATCGTATATACCGAGGCACACATGCTATACAGAGAGATTTCGAACGCATAGCAGAAGCATTCGGTTTCGAGTGGCGTACAGTAAGTAGGTGACTAGGAGGTCAGCTAAGACACATATTGCTTGACTTAGCCCGCTTGGTTATTGCTCTCAGGCGCCGGGTGAAGCAGAAGCAGAGCTGGCCTACTTGAACAGGCGTGGGCTATTGGACCTAGTTATCACAGACGATGTCGACTGTCTATTATTTGGAGCTAGCACTTTAAGTTAGTATATCCCCCAATTTCGTTCATGCAAGCGCCTGATAATAATCGTGCTTTGACTGCCTAGTGAAACATGCCCTGGTCAACCAAGTGACTGAGAGTATCCAGCCTCAACTTTTCGAGCGGGGCACAATCGAGTTGGAGCTTGATTTGACAGTCCCTGGACTCGTACTGGTTGCTCTGATGTCAGGCGGAGAGTAAGTGACATAGTTGGGAAGCGGGTTGGAAATCCACTGATACCAAAACTCACAGCTACGACACCGGTGGTCTAACCGGTATTGGCCCGAAACTCTCGCTAGCCTTGGCTAAAGCTGGCTATGGGGAACGGCTTGAGGGCATCATGACGGGTTCCTCTGGGAAGGATATGGAAGGACAGCTACGGAGGTTGCGTGATGACATTCGTCATGAGATGCGCACCAACGCATCTGGCCTATTCGAACGCAAGGCCGGAGCAGCCGCAAACAAATTTCACGACAACTGGCCCGACATTGCCGTCGCAAATAGCTACTACAACGCGGCCACTTCCGAGTTGCGCAAGTACCGTCATTTCGACAAAGCGCACTTGTGGGACCGGAAGATAGATGTACCAGCGCTTGTCGAAATCATGGACGGGCTCTTCGAATACACACATGCTGAGATTCTGCAAAAGTAAGCTTCATTGCGCTTTGCGGGATAATGCTACGGCTGACCAAACAAATCCATAGACTGAGAAGCCAGATATGGGAATGTATGGTGATACAGGACCTTATATGGATAATATGCGAGAATGGCGTTGCCATCTCAAGATCGGTTGCTAGCTCGCCCAGCAAGGTACTCGCCGCGAGCCTTGGCAGTGTCAGCTTGAACGGCGGATCCAGTCTTTCGGATAGCAGCAGTTTAGGGAGCGTTGTGCTGCAACGCGTTGAAAAGAAGAGGGCCGTCCCTAAGAAGGCAGAGAATCATGTCACGGACGAACTTCAATTGATCGTAGACCCAAGCCCCGCTGCTGCGCTGGCCCAGAAGTACCTGCGGCATCCTGATCCGAATGTCGGCAAGTTGGAGATTAGGAAAGAGGCTGAAGCAGCTGCTATACGTGCTGTACATGGCCCTGACCATCCAGGGGCTATTCCAGCTCCTCCTCGAAATTCTCATTATGATGACCCCTATGAAGTACAGAAAATGTGGATACCAGAAAGTCTCCTACGATTGGCCCTCCCCGCCATGACACAGTCTTGGGAGGATCGTGAGCAGGCTAAAGCCGAAGCGAAAGCGCGCAAGGGCAAAAACGTTGCCGGTAAACGACCTCCCAGTGACCAAAAGACAGCTAAGGTTCCGGCGCAAGCAGGCACTATCCAGAGATCGCCTAAAGCGCCAGAGAAGCTTGCAAAGGTTAAGATCAAGCCTATAGTCAACACAGACTCAGAACCTGAGGATCTCTTCGCTCCAACTCGAAAGGACAGTCGAAACATGTTCCCATCGCTGCCGTTACTAAGTCACACATCTCAAACCAGCTATATCCTCAAAGACAGCAGCGTGAGGGCGCCGACCTCGACGGCAGAGGACAATTACGTCAAGGAACATAGTCGTCCAGCTTCGCCAAGTAGCTCGGATTCCGACATTCAACTTGTGTCGGCGTCTCATGTGACTCGCCTCAAATCGCCGAAAAAGTCGCCTCGGAAGGACGCAAATCAAAAGACGGCGCGGGGTGCGACGGGCATCTCCGCGATGGTAAAGGCGAAGCCATTGTCGACTTCAGCTATGATTCCCTTCAACACCGTCAAGAAGGGTGGCAATCACGCCTCAGCTGCATCATCAAATAAAGGAAAGGATCAACAGCGGACTTCGAAGACTGCCACTCAGGCCAACCAAAAATACACTTATGGACATCTCGTTGATAGCGATAGCGATTCGGGGCAGGATAGCCTTCCACCCTTGACACGCCTGCTGAAGCCGAAAGACAAGAGTACTAGTAGCGCTGACAAAGGGGGGGATCAACAGCGGACTTCGAAGACCGCCACTCAGGCCAAGCAAAAATACACTTATGAACATCTCGTTGATAGCGATAGCGAATCGGGGCAGGATAGCCTTCCTCCCTTGACACGCCTGTTAAAGCCGAAAGACAAGAGTACTGGTAGCGCTGATAATGAAGCTGTAAGGTCCGCTTCGGCGCCAATCTCACGGTACCCGAAATCCAACTCTGTCTCGAGCACCGCTGAAATGACAAGCGTCTCTGTTGAAACAATGCGGAGCCGGAGCCAAACTCATAATGAGTCAGCAACGAAGAGACGTCCAAACGGTGGTACAGTAATCGATCTTTGCTCCTCTGACTGAAGTGAGGGGACTTGGATGGCCTTTCGTATGCGAGGCAGCAATTCCGCTTCTCCCGGATCAGATACTGAAATAAGCTCGAATTGTTTAGAAGTATTCCCGTTGTTGTTGTGATACCAATACCAAGCTGGCAATCTCGTCAAAATGTCAACGCGCGTGCCTGCAACACACCTGACTCGGCCATAGGAGTGGATTCGCAGCGCACAACTGCTTAGGGTTTGATTACGAATAAAGACAGTCAACAGCCCCGCAAGTAGGCGATGAGATGATCAATGATTTGCCGTCTGTTTTCGGCATCCACCTCCAGTGCGGAACCCAGGGTAGCACCTTCTTGTCCGGCCTCGTCCGATGACGTGCTCACTGGCCCATCGCCGATGTTATCTCGATATTCTTGTAGAACCTTGACAACCTCTGCAAATGAAGCGCCTTGGCTGGTCAGTACAGCCCTTGCGTGGTCTCGTATCTGTTCGGTTGGTAGCATGTCAGTCAGCGTGCGTAGCATGCGATGCCTTGAAGGTAACGTACACCATCGTCCTCCATGCAAATCCATGCAAGAATGTAATCCGCTAATTGCAAACTCAACAAACCAGCCTCGAGTCTATTCAGATAGATCTCTACGTCCTCCAGCTCCAATCCTTGATTGGCCAAGTCCTCCCTCTCCGTAGCCATCTCCTTTTCTTTCTTCCTGATGCGTTGAAGCAAACTAGCTCGCATAGCCAGGAGACGGTCAAGTTTTGCATAGTCATCCTCGATGAACTTTTTCAGGACACGTATCCGAGGTATTGAGTCGCTCGCGAGATTCGATAAGAGGGCTGCCAGTATCGCCAAGATATGCTCTTCATCCTCGACTGTAAGGTTATGTGCCGAGCGTTTCTTCTTCTCCTTTTCATTATCCTGTTGAAGCAGAAGTCGGTCAGCAGGCCAGGCCTTGCTAACTGGACCAAGAATTGCATACCTTATTCATGAAAGCTGAGAATAGACTTTTCAAGCCCAGTACTTCCACAAAGCGCTCGCATGCAGCTGTTCCAGCATCGCCAGTAAGAGCATGATCAAGGACTTTGATAGCGCGATTCCGGGCAAGCATCTTGTCCTTCATCATGATGACCATCAACTCGACACCTTCTTCCTTGAGGAATTGCTCCTTGTTCTCGGATTCGGCAAGAGCGGAGCAGACACTATCGAAGACGTTTTCCATGTATTCTGTCTCCTCGGCTCCAGAGGGATCTCTCTTACGATAAGCTGACAGCACTTTCAGACATGCCTCCATTCCAGCATTCTTTCCGAATGCCAACCTTGCTTCGCGACCTGTTTCGACACCTTGCAGTATAATGGACATCAACTCGGCGGCATATTGGCGATTTTGAGCCAAAGAGTCATCTTCTCGCTTGTCTTTGTCTTTTTTCGAGGGTAATTGCAAGCGTTTGAGCAGCCAAGAGATGAAGGTAGTCTGCGTAGCCAAAGTGCGACTTAGGGTTGGTGATAAGGAGAGAAGGTTTTCGATGAGAGAAAGGGAATGGTAAACGCCTGTTCTCTCTTGCTGTTCATCTTCATTTAGGCGCCCAAGATTGTTAACAAGCAACTCTGCCAGCTGGGCTGATAAGAGGGCATTTGCAAATGCCACCACAGCCGCATGCCTGGCATCTTCGTCTTCATCGTCTTCCTGGCCGTCTTCTCCTTCCGCCACATCCTCGTCTGTTAGCTCTTCGAGCACTTGCACGACTGTAAGAGCGATGTCTACGTTTTCGTGCGACAGCAAGTCTGCAAGAGAATTCACGATGCCAAGCTTGATGAGTTCGGGGTAGTATTCCTTCGGGTTTTGGGTAAGGAGGAGAAGTTCTTGAATGGCGCTATCGAGTGCGACTTCAGAATCAACGAATCTACAACAGAGTGGGTGAGATTAGATCAGGGATGGTCAAACCTGTATAATGGTGGTAGCCAAGACCCACTTGTCAGGTTGGCCACTCCACTTTATGCGCATTTCCGAATTCTTGTTGATGGTCCGCTCGAGATTGAGCAGCTGCCTTTTGACGCCCTGAATGGTGGTCTTCCCAGCTGCAGCGTCATCTTCGCGTCCAGCCTGGTCGCCCTCGTCAAAGATATCCAGGATCTGCTTCTGGGTGGACGATAGACCGCCGCCGAAGAAGCGGCCGTCCTCGTCGTCGTCAGCAAAGTAGTCGCCGTCCGCGCCTGGAGGAGCCGCTCTGTTGTAGCCGTCTTGCTCGTCTGCTTGCGTGCTGCTTGTCGTCTGCATGTCCTCATGGCTGGTGTCGTCGTCTTCGTCCTCTACCGTCACCGCCGTAGCTCTCTGCTTGCCTTTTGTCGAGGGCAAATCTGACGCAGAGATTAATTGAATCAGCAAACCAACTGGAACATCACTGCCCTGGACGGCTTGATGTAATTGCCCACCCTCAGCTGCTTTGCGCTTGCTCGATGCAGAAGTGCCACCACCAGGCAGCTTTGGAGCCTGTTTGATTCTTGAGCGATGTGCGTGCATACACCATGACTGCACCGCTGTGCTTACCTTGAAGCCATCGCTGTCCATATCTTCGCTCAAAGCTCCAGTTAGGTGCTTCGATAGGTGCTCTTCAAGAAGCACCCGTCGGCTTCTGTCGGCCTCTTCTTCGCTCCAACTCGCAACTGTGCAGCACAGCTTCGACCTTTGGAAGGACAGCAGGCTCGTCACTGCATTGCAACATGTCGTTCAGACCAGTGGGAAGCGCTGCTTCTTCCCTTCCAGCCAAACCAGCTGCTCCAGCGGGCACGCCAGCCACAAACGGTGAGCAGACCTCAGCAGCTACAACAAGCGCTTCTGCAGTACAGGGACCTCAGATTCCAGCACAGCTACAGTCTAGTGCGCCCCAGCAACAGCAATACTACCCTGGCTACGGTGCGGCTGCTGGTAGCACCAGCTACAGCCCGACAACCGGCTATAGCGGCGCTGCAGCGGCTGGACCATCGTATGACCCATCTGGACAAGCTTATTCTGGGTACTCTAATGGATACGGATATCCCGGCTACGATGCATACTCTGCGTACCCGGGTGCGGCATCTGGATATGACTATGCCGCTTCAGGATATGGCTACGGTACATCAAGCAGCGCCGGTCCGTCAGCTGGGTACGGCATGACCGATGAAGAGCTAGCCGCTCAGCAATCAGCTTGTAAGTTACTTGCGCGCTGAGTCCTTTTGCGTCAATCTAATGTAGCCCCTGTTCTGCCCTCAGACAACCCGGAGAACGCTCACCAGAAAGAAGGCAAGCCAAAGCATGTCAAAGGTCAAGCTCGTCGAACAGTCTTGCGCAAAGGTGCTGGCGAAGTATGGGAGGACCAGACACTGCTGGAGTGGGACCCGAAGCACTTCAGGCTGTTTATCGGTGATCTTGGTAACGATGTCAATGACGAAGATCTCGTCAAGGCGTTCGGACCAGAGAAAGGCTGGAAGAGCTTTGTAAAAGCAAAAGTGATTCGGGACAAGGTGACGGGCAAGACGAGAGGCTACGGCTTTGTCAGCTATTCGGACCCAGAGGACTTTATGGTGGGTCTCTCTGCGACACCTGTGTTGCCGCTTAGCTGAAGCCTGTGTGTCGTCGCGCTTGTGTTCCCCCGCAAATGCAGGCAAGCTGGAAAGCGATGAACGGCCGCTACGTAGGATCCCGACCCGTCAAAATTCAAAAGGCCAGCACTACGGTCAGGCAAGTCGACATTGGTGAGCGTAAAGCGAAGGAACTGGATACAAAAAAGAAGTCGCATACGGTCGGAAACAAGGTGGGTGTTTACTTCTGGTTCAGGCTTCGCCTGCTGATTGTATCTATGACACACTTAGGTTCGAGGAGCCGTGGCGCTGTCTGGTACCTGGAAGCCATACATTCGTCGGTGAAGCGGTCTCATTTCCGATGCTCCGCCTCGCCGCCCTGGACATCTTCTTGTATCAACGATGGCCCGCACATGGGGACAGCATTACGTGGTCTATTTGATTTGTGTCTCAGCCAGAGCAGAGGTTTCGCGAAACAGTGATTTGGAGGTATCGGCCGGAGTGTATCGGGTTTAGTCTTCGAGCGCACTTAATGCACTGCCTATCGCTCTTGCTCCGTACGACTGCCGGACAAGGCTTGCATCCGTTACGTTTATGACATGCGTACGCGCTGTGTTGGTATTAGCTAGGCCTATAGTTCCTGCTTGAGCCTCGGAATGGAAGCCTGTGCTATCGTAGTATTCCAGGCACATACTTTCACATTGAAGTACCTCCGGCTTTCGCCAAATTTCGCAGCAACCCAACGATGTTACGGGACTACTTGGCCTGAAAGTTCAACTGTCGCTGTCATAGCTCGCGCTTTGTCATGACTCGCCAGCGCCTTTGCTTTCGGCGGCGACGTTGAGGTCATGGACTTGCACGGGGCTGATCTGCCTGGGCTATCGATAGATTTTGCATGCCGGGTTTGCCCAACAGGCTTGAAGTACCGTACAGACGGAAAGCTACATCCTCGATTAGCCATTCGAAGCCTTCGTGTATGCCCTGTCCAGTCTGGGCACTGCAAGCTTGAATATGCCAGCTATGAGTGCGCAATGCGGCGAGGTCCAGCGACTGCATAACTGATTCGCGTCAGAGAGATGCACCAGTAGGCCGGGGTGTGAGCGGCTTGCCTGTGAGAGCTGTTCTGTTGACAGAGCACCGGGAATATCTTGTTTGTTCGCAAAGATCAGAAGACTCGCGCCAGCTAGACGCTGCAAATCGGGCGAAGAACAGGAACAACAAATAAGTAGAGTGAGATGAAATACTGTGGTGTCCCGTGATTACCTCTTCTTGCAAGATAGAGAACAATTCGGCTTTACAGTCAGGCACTCTCTGCTTGTCGCTAGAGTCGACGACCCAAATCATAGCATCTGTCTCCTCGAAGTGGTTTCTCCAGAAAGGTCGTAGACTTTTCTGTCCTCCAACATCCCCTGTGTATGGCAGTGGCAATCAAAGAAACGATGTTATCCACTGCTTATAATTCGACTTCTCGGGAGAGAGTTTCCCCAAAATAATCTTACATATGTGTAAAGAGTAGTCCTTGTAGAAGAGGGTCTTGATGTTGAAGCCCAGTGTAGGTGATACCTGAGAAATATCCTCGCCCATGGCTCGTTTGACAATGGTAGTCTTGCCTGCATTATCTAGGCCACTGCGTATACAGAACGGAGAAATCAGGACGCTCTGTTCATCCTCCCGTGCAGTCATTCATCGAGTCAGCCTATGGTGGAGCCAACATACACCATCAGGATACGCATAGAGCGCTCTTTCCGCTTTGCCTTTCGGATGATTGAAAGCAGGCCGACCATGGTGGCGGGGGTAGCCTATGAGTTGCGAATATATCCAGAGGGCCCAAATTGAAGCAGCGCAGACAGATCCACAAACTAGCCTGACGGTCTAGTGGAACAGAGACCCTGGAATGGATTGCAAGTGAATGTGGAGTTGTTCGGTCGGCAGAAGCGAGAGCTGCCTTCTACCATTCTTACTTCCGCCAACCGCTCGAAATACCGGCACCCGGCACATCTGCAAACACTCCACATATACAGCAGCATGGCCAGCCAGACCAAGAAACTGCGTGCCTGCCTGCTTTGCTCGGTCGTCCAGACACCTTCCGAGTTCAGAAGAGACGGCTGCCCGAATTGCGAACAGCTGAGTGTGAGGGGAACCACATCGGCCTTGCGGAACGGCAGGGAGGCCGCACGACGGGACATGCATCTGATCTGATATTGTACGGACTCTTGCAGATGAAAGGCGACAAGGAACGCGTCCTCGAATGCACGACGTCGGCCTTTGATGGACTGATTGCTATGGCCAATCCCCAGGACAGCTGGGTCGTGAGTTTGGATGCGTCGAAGGAGCAATTGGATCACTCAGACCATACTGACTGTATGCATCGACAGGCTCGCTACCAGCGAATCGGTGAGATCGACTGAAGTTGTCGTGCTGCCGCTGGGGACCTACTGACATTCCCTCTTGCCACACCTTGTCCGCTTAAATTCACGCTATCCTTCAAAACCTCACTGGCCCACACAGACAAGCTGGCTGCAGGTGTGTATGCGGTCCACGTCACAGGCACCCTGCCCGAACATGTCGTCGACGACCTGGAAGCAAATGGGATACAGTACCGTCCGCGCGAGTCGTTAGACTAGGTAGACGGCAGGTGGATACGGTCTGCACCTTTTTCAGTCCATGCTGTCCCATGATGTTGTAGCACTACATGCATATCGCTTCGTCCTTTCTACCTTATAGCAATACCGACAATCGTATTAGTGGATGTGTGTGCCACTTCTGTGGATGATCGTGACTTTTCTACTTTCAAGAAGCTTGCTTGCCTCTGCAATATATTTCAGCAGAAAGGGAAAGCTTCTGAATCTTACCGGAGAGCACTTGTCTGGTTACTGGCTCGCTTCTGTCTGCAAATGAGCGATGGCTCGCCCTCGTGGAGCGGTTCTGCGAGTGTCGTGAGTCTGTCCTGGCCTGCAGCTTTTCTGCCGGGAGTGGATACGACAGCTACAGACCTTGGCTGATTGGGACGGACAAATAGGACCAGGCCATCTGCGGCATCGTCGCTGGCTGTGTCTCTACCCTGGTCATGCACCCTTTGGACCTTGTAAAAGCAAAGCTTCAAGTGGACACAACCAACGCAGGCCGCGGACTGCCGCAGCAGCTGGTCAGAATTGCTACACAAGATGGACTGATTGGCTTGTACCGCGGTCTGGGAGTCAACCTTGTCGGAAACTGCAGGTAAGTCGTCACAAGCTTTGACTGAACTGCATCGTGTGGCCAAAGTTGACTTCTCTTACCAGTTCCTGGGGTCTGTACTTTTTCTGGTGAGATTCTGACCGTACAAGCAGAAGCACTACATACCTCTCTGAACTGCTATACCTCAGGTACTCTGCTGCAAAGGACAAGCTCAGGGAATATTACCAGACAGAAGAGCTCAATGCCGGCCAGTATCTGGTGGCGTCCGCTACATCTGGTTAGAAAAACGTACTTTTGCTCATTCGCACTATATTCTAACCTAGCTGCCTGGATACTCATGCCAGGAATCGCCACTGCTGTCTGCACGAACCCGATTTGGATCCTAAAAAGCCGTGCATTTACTTCCACGCGCTCAAGCGGTGGGCACATCTACCGTGGCTTCTTCGGTCAGTACGCGTTGTGACTCGTTCCCGTTACTCCCGCTGAAGTATTTGTTGTGGTGTCGTTCAGACGGCTTATACCGCATAGTCAAGTATGAAGGCGTTTCAGGTCTCTTCAAGGGGACCTTTATGTCTATCATCGGCGTATCGAATGGAGCAATCCAATTTATGGCGTATGAGGAGCTGAAGAAACAGGCTCGGCGGCGGCGTGTTAGGAAATATGGCCCTACAGATGGTCCAGTCGATCTCGTCAGTCCATCCATGCTTTCGCGCTAGCGTTCTAAACGCTAACATGTGTCTTTCTGCTGTGTCCTGCTCTTAGAGCAACACGGAGTATGTAGTATCTTCGGGTCTCGCCAAGGGGGTTGCAGTCACCATCACATATCCATATCAGGTGGTGCGTACGCGGTTGCAGGTCAGTCTTTCCCCTATATTGCCATTGAGATGGTGACATGGCTGATTTTGGTTCGCTTTGCTTGCCAGTACCGAGCAGTCTTAGATGCGAGCCATTTACAGGCCAATATGCCCACGGGCAAGCAAACAGGTACCCTCGTTGCCGACAATCAACCGTCGTATAGCACCATACGTCAAGTTCTAGCTAGAACATATCGTAATGAGGGGTTCAAAGGTTTCTATAAGGGTCTTGGCACCAATCTCGTTCGCATAGCGCCTGGTGCCTCTCTTACACTACTCGTTTATGAGCGCATGAGTGTAAGTGATACATTACTGCCACTACTAGCGGATTGCTACGGGTTATTGATGGAATTTGAACGTGCAGATCATGCTGCGCAAACGAGCTGAGAAGCAGCCTTAAGGACAAGAGTCACCTTCAAGCTCATCGGAGAATGCCGGCTATGCGGGTATCAAGTGAACTTCGATGTGTGCCAATACATTCAATATGGACCAAAGCCCTTACCGCTTCGTCCCGACGGCATCGTAAGCTTCCTCGTTGGTAACTCGCATAGGGTCTATGGTTAAAGAGTAGACGCCCTCGCTGGCCGCGCCATATTACTGAGGGGATGATGCGAAAGTCATACCCAGACCGATTCAGATGCTGTACGCAAGCATGGATGGGTGCATGGCCCCTCTGGCGGTTGCACAGTAGGCAATCCTGCGTATCTTAGACCCTCATAGAATTCGTGAGACTAGTCTAGAAGCACCAGCTCCTCCGGGGACTGCAGCAGTAGAGTGTCGTTGTAATATTGCGCAAAATTTAATGAATGTACTATAACTGTACAAATCATGAATTGGCAGTGGGACATCCCAGTAAACACAGACGATTGAACCTGAAGTGGCGAAGGAGAAGGCAGCATTTCGGCACGTGCTCGGTACTGCTGCTTTCTTCCGGACCAAATGTCCTAATCTTTTGATTGCGGAATCTGAGCGCCCCTCATAAGCTGACTATGGCCAACACCCGGTTTGGATATGTTCGACAATACGAATTGTCCGATGCTTTACTTCCGGGAACTTTTATGGTGGTCCGGCTAGATGGAAAAGGCTTTCATCGATTTTCAGACAAGCATGGGTTCGAAAAACCTAACGACAGAAAAGCTTTGGATCTTATGAATGCCGCCGCTTGTAGAACGATACAAAGCGATACTCTCAAGCAGCATGTCCTGCTTGCATTTGGTGAAAGTGACGAATACAGCTTCTTGCTTGGGCCGAATTGCGAGTTGTTTGGAAGAAGGAACAGGTGCGGGCGGAGTATACTGCATCTGGTCATTGATCTAAAAGGGCTGATACGGATACCCTATCATCAAGCAAAATTCTAACTACCTTCGTGTCAATCTTTACGGCTTCATATGTACTTCTGTGGAGCCAATTCTTTCCCAATACACCGTTGCAAGCGGACGACGGCGGTCCTAGTTTTGATGGCAGGTGTGTCAGGGAAGTGATCTCTTTTGCCGCAATTCTAAGTGAGCTCCTTTGCAGGATAGTACTCTATCCCGGCCGACAGGAGATTATAGACTATTTCAAATGGCGTCAGGCCGACAGTAAGAACTGAGTATCATTGCGAAGCGTTCCGTGCTGATCAGAATCCTCCATAGCTCATATCAACAATCTATACAACACGACTTTCTGGGCTCTGATACAACAAGGCGGCATGACGACACAAGAAGCTCACAAGGCGCTTGGCGGGACTGTCTCCTCAGAGAAGAACGAGATACTCTTTTCACGGTTTGATATCAACTACAACGCCTTGGATCCAATCTATCGAAGAGGAAGTATCATTCTCAGGGAACCTTCTGCAAACGAGGCAACCTCCTGCCCGCAAGAACAGGTCGCGCGGAAAGCAGCAGACACAGCTAGGAGCACTGTGAGTGCATGAAACGCCAAACACGGCGATTCTCGCTGACAATAGATCGTCCAGCCCGAGACGAAGCCGACGAAGAAGCATTTACGCGCGAATACAAAGCTTGTTATCGTCCATGAGGACATGCTGAAAGACTCGTGGTGGGCTGACGTACGGCCATACATTCTGCAATAGTTTTGGGCGTGTCATGATGGGATGGTTCAAAGCGGTCGTGCGAGCGCAACGGTATTCTGTTGTTGTAAATTTTGAAGCCGTTGAGAATCTGCCAGTAGCTTCATCGCAAATGTCGTTCATTCAGCAATATTTGTGTATCCAGCTACATCGGTGGCGAAAAGCAGCTCGCGGACGACAGCATCAGCTCTTGCGATATTCGGGCCTGCATTACGGTATCGTATGGTGATACATTATCTACTCCAGAGTATCTAACTACATGGATTGCTGTTGCTTTGCTTGCAATTGCTGTACGAGGTAAAGACTTGTGTCGAGGAAGCGATTCACCTGCAAGGTGTTGGATTGGATTTGCAAGGTGGGTGGGTAAGAAAGGCGTGCATCTGCCAGGATATACAGACAGAGGCTACAGGTCGCAACTTACACATGTCGAGAGACACTCCTGGTCCTTGCTGTTAAAATGTCCATAACCTGATCAATTACAGCCTAGAAGGACCACCGCTGCTTTGTGAAACTCACCGACGAAGGCTGGATCCATCGAGCTTAACTTGACATGTTTCTGAGCAGCGAGCGAGGAAGTCGTTAACCGACGACTGGATCCGTGCCTTGCCTTGTTCTGCTTCAAGGAATGCTGCCAGCTCTCGCTATTATATCGAAGTCGACATTTTATGGTTAGCCGTTCAGGCAGTCGGAGCAGGTCGGTCAGCGAGACTGCCAAGCCAGCAATGCTTCCAGAAGCCCCTCGCACCTTTGTGTTGTCGTCGAAGCTTCCAATTACGTCTTGCGCTGACATGATGGGCAGATCCGAGGCTTCGGTTGATGTGCAATCAAGGCAGGCAAGGCGGCTAGTCTCTCTGGATATACTTGCATGTGCAATCAAAATAACCCATTTGCTAGATAAAGCACCTGAAGGAGAAGTGACTGAAGATAGCTCCCCATCTATCTACTACTGCTACATCCTCATATCGCATTAGGCTAAACCATGGTACACTGGGGATTTAGAAAGCAGGAGGGTGGATGACTACGGCGATGGCTACATGATATGAAAAACTACAATATCGATAGATGAAAATCGAAGGAGAAGCCTAGATTTACGAATTTATTACGGGTTTTATTACGGGTTTATAGCTACGTTAAGGGCTAGCCATGGCAGATTTGTGGTGCGTCTTATAGTTATCTGGCAACTACACACGTCAAGAAAGGGTCAGCATCGTGGTGATGGTTGCTGCTACACATTGAATCTTACTTGTCCATCTTTCACTTTGTTCACGATCCCAGCAAGCAGTTGCTCAAAGCCAAAATCACGTGGGGCTTCCTCTATTTCATTTCGAATGGCGGCTTCGTGGGGCTCGGTGTCTGACGAACCTTCAGCATCGTAGGTTCCCATATCCTCACCCAATATTGTAGGCGGATTTATGTGACCACACTTGTCTTCCGTCCTGACGCGACGAAGACCGCACAGCGTGGATCTTCTGCAATAATCCGATCTGCAAGCACGATTGATGGAGAACGCAGTCCCTCTGTACTTGTTAAACACGAATCTCCGGAAGGCAGGCAATGATTCCTCCAGGACTCCGGACAAGCGATGCCAAAAGGCGGGTCTGAGGGGAACATCGCTTGGCTGCTTGACAAGCTCCCCGTACAGATCCCTAGCCGAATAGAGGACTTCCCACTTAGGACCTTTCTGGAAAGACGGATCTGTGATATTGGCGTAGTACTCTTTCCAATCCCAGACTTCTCCTGTAGCCTCATCCATCTCGTAGACTCTGAACCCTGGATTAGAAGATCGTCCAAGCGGCGTCAGGGCTCCGCTAACAAAAGCTACCGCCGAAGCTGTCTCTTCTGTTTTTTCAGCTGGTGTTGAGTAGCTAATGGCGAAATCGGAAGCGTGCGTATGTCCGTAGAACTGACCAACAAGTGTCGATCTATAACGCTGTACTATTTGATCAAAATAGTGGGATTGTTCGGGAAATGCGACGGAAGGGGCGGCGTGTCCGATGACAATGGCGTGCTGACCTTGACTTTCGGCATGTTGGAGTTCACGCATCAGGAAAGAGAGAATGTCTTCTGGATCGGGTGGTGGAAACTCCGAGCTGTAAGCGTAGAAATTGTCGATGTTCCAGTAATTCGTATTACTTGAGGGACAAGGGGTATGGTCAGCTTCCCACAGTGTTGATATAATACATGGGAGTTGACGGTCATTACGCTTACATGCTGATAACCCTAAGACGCATATCAGGCACGTCAACGGCATACGAGCCTACGTTGTCCAGAAAAGAGGTTCGGTTGACGGCATGTCCTATCCAATCTCGCCATGCTGTATAATGTATATCGTAGGTCCATTGGGTACTTTGGAAAGCCCGAGGGTTGCTCGATGGCGCAAAAAGATTGGCAGGCGCGATGTCGCTGTGAGTAAAACATGTATATCAGATCCAGCTGTTCGGACATGATTAGCCAGCCCGGTAGATAGTACGCACTGATTGCCTAATGTCCCGAATACTGGCATGCTTAGTGCCGAGCGCATGACTGCATAGGTCTCGAGGATGTCCAACGAGGTACTTTCGCGCGTCTCTGCCCACACAGCGTCTGGATGATAGTCCGGATAATCAGTCAAATACAATAAAACTGGCTGTGGACAGAGGGTACCAAACACTCACGACTGGCGATGTCGCCGGTGGAAATGATGAAGGCGGCGTCCGGCGCGTGCTCTTTGACAGCTTCCAGCATGCTCTTGAACAGCGAGAACGGTGCGTCACAGTTAGGATGCCCGAAGGGTCCAGCTGGATCTACAGGCTTAAGAGGGGAGCCATCTGCATGCCGATCATATGAAGCCGAATCCTCACGACAGCACATTACTCTCCCGCAATTGGCTTCCGAACCTTCTTTGTAGAAACGGTCAATGTGTATGTCTGCTACGTGCACGACCTTTTTCCGCTTTCCATTGGGTCTCGTGTGCGGGTGCCGGGTGACATTGCGAGCCATGAAGAGCTCGCTGGGAAGATCAGCCATGCTTTCGCCCTTGGAAGAGCACAATCCAAAGACCTTGCTACAGAAGGCGGCTGCCGTGCGCTTGTTGGGCTGGATCTGGCGAAGCGACTGGGCGATTGCCGGCCCCTGCCGTTCGAGGGCGCCTCTGCATACGTCGGCTGGCTGGATGCGAAGGTCGACGCAGAGCGAGGTGAAGGTGTTGGTGAAGGCGGCATCCCCGAGCAGTGCGAGCTGGCGGATGGGCACCAGGAGCGTGAAGCATGTGCTGCATGTGGACAGGCTGGAGAGCGAGCTGAGGAAGCTCAGCACAATGCTGGAAGCGCTCCCAGACAGCGCGAGCGAGACGACGATGAGGGCGACGAGCGACGTCAGGACGAGCAGGCCGACGAGCAGGCATGTCTTGAAGCTGCAGGTCGTCCGTCGGTTCTGCAGCTTCTTGCATCTCTTCAGCCCAGCTGGCTGCACGTCTTGGCCGCCGTCATCCTCGCCGCTTTCCACCCGGCTGCTCGTCAGGCGTCGCAGGAGCGGCGAACGCTCTGTCGGCGCGCCGCCCGCTGGAGCTGTCCGCGTGCTCATCCGCGGCAGTCTGAGGTTGCGCAGGTGTGAAGCTTGTCCGTGGTGCAGCTGCCCCGAAGCATGGTGTGTTGGGAGGAAAGAAAGCGGTCGTGTTAGTCATGGCCTGCAGGGTAAGCGGTGAAGACTGCTGAGTCCTGCAAGCTGACTGGACATATTACACGCCGGCGGTGGGATTACAAGGCACGGAAGCTGCAGACAGATCCATCACCGCTTTGGCTGGAATCCTCTTCCTGCGAGCCAGTTCTATCAGCATCGTGCGGCTTTCTTGTACCCTCCCTGACTTCTCTCGCCACCGGCCCGAAATTTGTATTCCAGCACGTGCGCGTATGTCTGTAGCTGCAACATGTGCTTCAACGTGTCCCCCGTCACTCCGCCCTCCAATGCGCCTCAACCTCGTTGTACTTCAGCGGCTCATTGCCAACGCTGAACCAAAGGCCTCCATTCTCCCTAGCGCGACTAGTCTCAGGCGCTGTGTACCGCGCAAACAATTCCAACACCCTAGCCTCGTCGCCTTGTATATACGGTTTGAGCAGGTCTGAATTGATGCACAGTCGGAATCAGAGAGATTAAATTCACTGTGCCGTGCCAAGAAGCCTCACCCGTTACCAGAGGTTTGCGTGAATGTTCCAAAGGAACAGATAAAAATGCTCTTTTGTTCGGCAGCTCTCTCTTAACGCTCAAATGCTTAGGATTGTAATAACCCAACATGAGTCCCTCGTAGCACCGCCGGGGAGAGGGACCATCGAAACTCCAAACAGGCAGTCCGCCCGTTTCCATCTCCCTTCCTTTCTCACCTGCAGTGACCTTGACCCAGTACCACTCAACTATATTACTGATATCCCAGGATGGAAGAAGCTTGTCGTGGACAAAACCTCGGCACTTGGCGTGGTTCGTTACCCATACGCCGATCAACACCGGATGCTTCTCGGCGGATGTATGCAGTAGCTCGGGCAGGCGAATTTTGTAGAGATCGTACATGTCCATCTCGTCGTAGCTGTCGGATCTCCTCACTGATTTGCTACGCCATGGTGGGTCTTGGAGGATTGAGCGATACGTCAGCTTGTTCAGAACGGAATGGGCAAAACATAAACTACACACCCAACAGAACCACATTGAAATGATGTGTCCGCACTGGGGAGAGGCGGAAGATCAAGAATTATTTCAGTTCGCCATAGCATTCACTCACCCTGCAATTATACTCACTGAAAGTGGAGAGCAGACGGTGCCATTTGGTCATGTCGGCCACAAGGAAGCCGGATCTTGGCGGGATCAAGTAAGACGCTGCCGGCGTTTCGACGACGTGTATGTTTTCCTGGAGGTTCAGGTGCACCTGCCCATACAGGTTGCTTATGGCCCGTTTGCTAGAACTGCCTTATTTAGGATAATTCAGCCTGATAGCCAGGCTAGAAAGCTTGACGCCCGTACCTGGCAACAAGACTTACTATCAAAGAATATTATTACATCCTCTTCTCGCTCGGGGTCATCTTGCATTGTCCTGATTTCCTCTAGCTCTCTGCCCCACGCTACCAGGTCGACCGGTACTCTCGTCAGCGCATCATGACCCGAGCTCGGTTGTACGATGCGGGAAGTTGAGTACCAGATAGCCGAATCACTGCTGTCGATCCAAGCCTGTCTGACCTCTTCGATTGCCTTTGGAAGCCAGTCTCGAAGCTCAGTGTGCAGGTCAATGTTTGCTTTCTCGTTTTCGCTAATCTCTCGGGCTATTTTGCGGCGCTTGCCAACAGGTGCAGCGTGTTTTGTTGATGGTAGGCCATCATAAGGTATATGCGGCGGTGGATTGGAGATTACCATGTTCCACAGGCGCGGAACTCCGGACCCTAGCAGGGTTGTATACGGATCAAGCAGGGCATGTCCCGATGTCGTTTGAACCAGAATGGTGTTCTCTGCGAGCGTCAGTGTCAGTGTAGAGGGAACAACGAATGCTTGTTGATTCAGCCGTACAATCTCACACACCAGCGTGGAAAGTTGCCTACCATCACGATGCAGTGGCAATTCGGCCATGATGATCTCGGCTTTCTTGGTAGGCTCCTTCTTCTATCTTCAAGACGGCCAAGGTTTCCGGCAAGAGCTTAAGCAAGCAGAAGTGTGTAGCCAGCTTCACACCTGTCGACTCTACGGATGCCGCAGAATGGCAAGCCAAAAGCAAAGACGCGGACTTCGCTGATTTCGGGGGCCCTCTCTGGCCTTGCGAGCTGTGTGATCTTGCAGGTGGGACGCATGCATCGATAGTCGGCAGGTTCCGGCATCAGCTGAGCAACACGTCCATCAGCCCCTGGACCTGCTCAAGACTCGTCTGCAGCAAGGCGACGCCTCACTTTCGCTGTCGAATGGTGGAAGCTTGAAGGTCTCCTCGAGGTGCGGCTGATGGCGTATGATGGTGCTGATCGAGGAAGCAAGATCGCAAGCTGATGCAAGAGAGCTCCATCCGATGGCACCGCAGGGGCAGGACATTGCAGGTCGCAAAGCTCGTCCTCAAGACAGACGGACTGCCGGGGCTCTGGCGGGGGACAACCCCAACTATCGCCAGGTTGTCCAGCCAAGGCGATCTTGTGATATCCCCCCTCCCGAAAGCTGACCGTTTAATGCCACGCATATAGGAATGTCCCGGGAGTCGCTCTATACTTTGCAAGCTTGAAGTGGGTCGCAGTCGCCAATGGACCAGTGGAACGACTGCCGCTGACATCCATTACCCCTCAGTCAACTACGATCCGTCCTTCCCAATTCGACAGCCGGCAATCTGCTAGCTGGCGCAACAGCCAGAACATCCGTCGGATTCGTCCTCATGCCGATGACCGTCGTAAAAACACGGATGGAGTCCAGTCTCTTCAAGTCGCAAGGCATTCCAGCCGCCATCCGACAGATTATCGCCACGCAGGGGCCCAGAGGGTTGTTCACGGGCTTTTGGCCAACTACAATACGTGATGCTCCGACGGCCGGCATATTCCTTGTTGCATACGAGCAGGCGAAACACGTGCTATCATCGTCAAGGTGGATGCCACAGACGACGAAAGACGCTTCAGCAGGTGGGTGTCTGGAGAATGCCGCGCAGATCTAACGCCGCTGATCTGCATCAACGATCTTCTGCTAGGCGCGTTCGCAGCAGGGTTCTCGACCTTGGCGACTGCTCCATTCGACACAATCAAAACAAGGCGGCAGGTTCAGCCTGAAAAGTATACGCAACTGGTGCAGACCGCCAGCCTAATCCTACGAGAACAAGGGCCGGTAGGCTTTTTCAGGGGTGTTACTTTACGCTGTATACGCAAGGCTGCAAGTAGTGGGATTGCTTGGTCATTGGTGAGTGCCTAATCTTCGCAAATCGTAGACGAATCTTAAGTGTGAATTACTGACTTCCGCGAATCGATTCGCGCACAGTATGAGGGCCTGTTACGCAATTACTCGTGACGATTGGACGAACTAGTCTTCCGCCTCTACATGAATCCATTTCAATGTACTACAGGGTTAATGGGTGTTGTAAAACCGACAACAATAACGACACGACTGCTACTGCTACTGGCCCAAAAAAAAACGTATGAAATTCCATTGTTGACCTGACCGTCCACAAGGATCTGCGTTACTTCACCTCAAATTTTGTCCTGAGATCTGCCTCGCTAACAGACATTCTTTCGCCTGTCGCCCGCTCGTGTACCTCTATCTGCCCCATGTTTTCCCAATCGCGCCCGAGGACAGCAACATACGGATACCCGATCAGTTCAGCATCACGGATCCGCTTGCCAAATGACTGCCCACAGCGGTCGTCTATTACGACATCTGCATTGAAGTTACTCGCAAGATTCTTAGCATCCTCCAGGTGCTTGTTGTCCAGAATAATAATGCAGATCCGATAAGGTGCGGTGGATTCAGGCCAGAGCAACCCCTTGTCATCACACTTCAATTCCGCGATGGAACCCATAAGGCGGGTAACACCGATGCCGTAGCAACCCATCTGATAGTATTCTTTGCTCTGTCTCGCTTGTTGTGTCCGGGCGAATGTCAAATCGAGAGCTTGCGAGTATTTCGTGCCAAGCAAGAAAGTATGCGCTACTTCAATGGAAGTCATAGCCTCGAGCTTGTCCCCGCAGTTTGTACACTTCTCGCCTCCTTCGGCGAACCGGAAGTCACCGACGCTATAACTTGGTGGCATTGGCCATACTGTCATTGGAGGAGTATCATTGAGCGTTCGATTGATGATGTTCATGAGTGCTTCTCCGTCGATGGTCACACATGTTTCGTCGAGCAATATAGTCAGAGAATCCCAGGAATCGACATCCCGGGTTAAAGCCGGAAGGAAACGTGCTTCAGGATCCACACCTTTAGCTTTATTCATGTTGAAGGGCTTGTCTTTGCGGAGAATGGCGATACCCAAGGCATTGTTGGTCGGCAGGTCGAGCAGATGAGCAGACACATCAAGCTCGTTCAACATGTCTGGCGGAGGTGTAGTCGCTGACTTTGCCAGCTCGGAATTGGCGATGTACTTGCAGCGAGAACACGTAATGAGGGTGTCTTCTCCCACTGTATACATGGTAGGATCTAACTCAGCCTACAAATCGAGCGTAGACAGCGGAACTTACCGGCCGATGCGTAATGGAACTCGTGTGAAGAGGTTCCACCAATATTGCCAGTATCGGCCTCGGCCTGGAAAGCATGGTTCTGCCAAGTCCGAAAATTTCCCCATGAACGGACAGAGGGCACTCACCACCAGGTACGGCAACCCTATACGATCGAAGATCCGGACGTAAGCTTCTTTCGCTTCATTGTAGGTCGCCCCTGCGAGCTCCTCGCTGGCATCGAACGTGTAGAGATCCTTCATCAAAAATTCACGTCCTCTAAGCAGACCAGCGCGTGGTCTTGCTTCATCCCGAAATTTCCGTCCTAAGTCCTCTCATTAGCCATTTGTTGTCTACAAGTGTGTCCATGGCGGAGTCAAGTACCGATTTACCAATTTGGAACAACCGGACAGGGAGATTGCGTTCACTCGGAGCGTCTGCAGCTACAAGAGCGGTGATTTCTTCCTCGTGTGTAGGTGCTAGTAACAGGTCAGACTCTCGGCGGTCTTTGACCCTGTACAGCTGTTTAGCGTCAAGCATTAGCGCATGTTGAGGCGTTTGAGATGCATGCCTGTATACCTCTGAACCAGATGACTCCCATCTTCCCGATTTTTCCCAGAGGTCTGGAGGCAGTAGATGCGGAAGGGTCACTTTTGATGCTCCTAGAGCACAATACCCATACGTCAGACCGTTAGGTAACCATGGATCTCACCAGACCCCTGCATACCGATATTATACATCTCTTCTTCGATGATGTGAGAGAGCTTGTCGATAACACGCTGCCCTAACGGCAGTAGACTGTATATACCAGCGGAAGACTAGCGGAGGGATATCAAAAAACAGTCACCACGCAACTACGATTTGAGCGAAACCGGTAAAGCGGACCTGCCGAATGAATCCGCCTTTCAGGAGGTACTGTAGGCTCTTCAAGCTTTCACCATGTTGCCTGCTGTTGATCTTCGACGTCGGGACATATATCTTGGACAGCAGATCAGCCTGCTTCTGGATTCTGGCCTGGCTGGAAGCACGACGTGACCGGCGAGCAAGAGCTGGAGCATGTGTGCACTTCCATACCGGGCGACTAGGCGATACTGGTGTTAAATTCCTCATTTGGAATGTCCAGTAATCGCAGTGTCAAAGGCGACTTTCCAATTTCACAATTGTATGCAGTCTGCCGAGACTAGAGGTGATCGGACAGCTGAACAAATTAAGTACATCCCAAACGCGTTTAGGAAGCCGTATGCAAAGAACCAGGTCCATCTAGCTGGCGTATTCCTCGGTTATGAGACAAGGTTCGGCTTCGGTGATAAATATGGGGATTCTGTGTAACTGCTTTGCTACTGATACTGCTGTCTAAACGAATCTATGCATATTGCGGAAAGACGATGATGACTTGACAATGTCACAGACTATACGGTATCGCTGAGGAACACTTCAAATCCCTACGAAGCCTTGAGGGCCTGCGAGGGCTGGCTCGCCTTCGGGAGTCTGGCAGAAGGTGGTTCAGCTGCATACGAGACGGTATGGACGATCGAGAAGTCAACTCACAACGTAGCACTGTGTAAGTCCGCCATCGACTCTGAAGTCGGTTCCCTAATGTCCACGTAGAGGTCAGTATTTAGCTTCTTACGTTGATCTTCGCACCTACGGTCATGTAAGAGGAGTCCTCTGACGCGAGGAACAGCGCGGCTTTGGCCTGCTCTATAGCCTCTCCAAACCGGCCTATAATATACTGCTTTCAGGTTCTGCTCCAAAAGCGAAAGTAGAGCACCCACCCATCGGTATGTGGACCATTCGCCGGTCTCGCTTCTCCGGGGTGTTTAGGAACTCCATCAGAAGAGCTGCATCACCCATACCGCATGTACGTTAGATGGAAGTCAGCAGATTCCGCTTTAGGCTGTGTACGTACGAGTTCTCAAAGGCCCACTATGATGCGGAGAGGCATGTATTGAGCTAAAGGTACAGCGGGAACAATCCGAGGTTCAAACTCACGGGCTCAAGGCATTGATGCGAATACCTTCCCGGGCGTGTACCATGGCCATCTCGCGGGTCATGGCCAGAACAGCGCCTTTCGAAGCAGTGTATGCGATCTGAGGCGTGGCGGCACCCATGCTCGCCACTTCCAGTTAGAGAGACGTGTCAGCTCGGAGCTCCTGGATATGACGCACAGGATGACCTCACCGAAGCTGGCAGTATTGATGATAGATCCACCTCTGCGAAGGCCTTTGCCTGGCTCCTCTGGGTTGTTCCGCATAGCAATGATGGCGTACTGTTCCGCAACGAATTCTGTAAGCCACGCCGTTGTAAATTCGGCTTGGGTACGATTTACCTTGCATCCCCACCAGACACCTTTAACGTTGCTGTAGAGAATGATCGCGATATAAGCTAGAGAATGGTTAGAGTCACTGGGAAGACATGGACCCACATTTGCTGGGTCAAATCCCAGATCTTCTCCTCAGTTGACAGGGCTGTACGCACAGGATGTACATGGTCAGTGGAGAAGTCAGCAGTTCTATCAGGATCATGGTCGTCACCATCATCATCCTGAGGATGCACTGAAGGAATTATAGCGCGAGTCAGCTGCATCGATAGGCTTCTATAAGCCGCGCATGCAGAACGCAAGCACGCCACTCACTTATACCAGCATTGTTGAAAATGACATCGAGTCTGCCAAACTCGGAGACTGCCTTGTCGACCATGTTCTTGATGTCAGCCTCTTTTCCGACGTCGCATGTAACGGCGATGGCTTTTGGGGCATCCTTGACAATCTCTCCTATCAGAGATACAGTCTTCTCTACAGCTTCTGGGCGGATGTCCGCGCAAACGACGTGTGCGCCCTCGGAGGCGAACAGGATGGCGGTCTCCAGACCAATGCCGCTGCAGACAACGCAGAAATGGTCAGCAGATGCTGTGAAAACCTTTCCGCATCGCCTGCTAACAGCCCCCTCACGATCCTGCGCCGGTGACGATGGCGACCTTGTGTGCGAGTCTTCCAGGCATGGTTGCAACGACAGCGGTGTTCGTTGCGAGTAGGTAGTTTAGAAGTACTGTCGACCGTACTGTACCTAGAACAGCGCTTCTGAAATGTTCCGTAGTCAACCAAGCTCTACAGCTTGAAGTATACTGATCCTTGATCGGAAAGTACTCTTTCGGGTTTCCGCTAGCATTCAGGGCGCGCCACAGAGCTTGTAGGATATACAACAATCGGAAGACCCAGCAGACGACAGCTGGAGGTCAGCGATGGCGAGAGCTGTGCCTGCACGCAGGGCAGCATTCACAGTTTGCAGTTGATTCGCATTCCACCTCTCCAATGACAGTCAAAAAAGCACAGTCCTAAAGCCTCTATGTACAACAACGACGGTCAAACTAACGGATGGAGTGCGCATGTTCACGTGAGATGCATACGCGCCAATCGGTAAAACGGCTTCTCCATCCAGAAAACCCGACGGTCCTCCTAGGGAAGTTCAACGAAAGAGAATATGCTTATCATTTGTGAAGAAATAGAAATGTAAGACTGAATGATTTGGTTCGGTTTGCGTATGAGGAAAGCTTTTTTTGGTTACATGAGTGTTGTGATCGTAGACGCACGAGGTACGGGCGCTGGAGCATATTTCCAGTTGTTGTATTGAGAAGGTACGGTTTGAAGTTGGCAACAATTGGTTGAAGAGCACACAGATGCTTGAGAAGCCACAGGGAGACTACTAGAAAAAGAGCAACAGATAAAGGTGAAAGGTGAAAGACCATTGATGGTTTGGAGTCCGATGCGCTGCATTGCCTATGCCAAAGACAATGGCGGGATCGGAATGCCATTGCTTATGACAAAGACAGTGACGGAATCGGCATGCCAGATGTAACTCCCGAAAACAATGGAGAGACATAGTGGGTGAGCCCATCGGATGGAAGAGAGTTTTGCTGATCCTGCGGTAGCGATAAGAAGTTGTCATTCGAGACGCTGTTCCTGCGGGATGATGTTCTTGAGCGATTTGACGTAGACTGCCCGTTCTCAACTTTAACTCTCTTGGCTCGACTGCCTTCACGCGGAGCCTTCCTGTCCTTGCGTCGCTCCTTTCGTGCCTGGACTGCAGAAAGGGCCTTGAAAGTCTGTCCGACTGGGAAAAGCACTGGCGAAACGGGAATATATCGACTGCGACGGCGTCTGCTTCCGCTGCCTGAAGCCGTAAATGTAACGCCATCGTGAAAGCTGAGATCACGTGTAGCAGCCGGATCACGAGTGCCGCTGAAAACAGCACTCGCTATGGAAGCAAAGTCTGTTGGGTTTTGTGATCTGAAGGCACCGATTGGAATCCTGTTCCACCGCGAGACATCGCCAACCCCGGCATTGACCACGGTAGATGCAGCACCCATTGCCGTACTAACGGAGGCAGTATCATCCAGTTCCTCCTCCTCTTCAGACACGCTGCTCATGCCAGAAGGAAGCATGCTGGGATCAACGAGATCGTCCAGATCAAGTATAAAATTGTACTGGGGTTCTTCAGAAGAATGGTACCGACGTCCAGAGGCAGCCGATTGAGTTGATATAGTTGATGCAACCGATTGGCCTCGGCCATTGGGTGACGGGTGCGCCTAACACAGTTGTCAGTTTTCTTGCACCTGTTGCAGGATAAAACGTGAGCGTGACTTACAAAGCCCCGTGTACTGGTACGCGTCCTTCTTTTGCGAGCGGAAAAGGGCGAAGGAGCTGGAGCATCTGTTGCACCAACTACAACGCAGAGATCCGCTTCTCCAGAGGGGGCAAAGTCGCCCAAGACGGGCTCGAACGTCTTGCTGACAGTTTGTGGAATCGACTGTCCAGCTGTAGTGGCGCTCCCGATATCGAGAGCCACTGGTGTTGCTGTAGAAGACGTGGGTATGGATGTGGAGGCACTCGGGGCGGCTTGCGGATTCGACACTGCAGGTTCTTTGCTCGATGAGGCTGAAGGTCTCGGCTCGGCGAAAACATCTCTATCATGACCATGAGATCGCATGAGAATAGACATGCCAACGCTGGTCAAGATTTTTGCCGCCGTTTCAGTGGATAT
The DNA here is from genome assembly GCA_001599955.1 of Cystobasidium pallidum. Taxonomy (NCBI): domain Eukaryota; kingdom Fungi; phylum Basidiomycota; class Cystobasidiomycetes; order Cystobasidiales; family Cystobasidiaceae; genus Cystobasidium; species Cystobasidium pallidum. The sequence goes on along the minus strand of BCIL01000024.1, from coordinate 27,337 downwards.
ACCAAGGGAGCGAGCGGTCTTCAAGACAACAGCCTCCGGTTGTTCAGCAAGTGCTTCTATAGATACGCTGAGACCCATGTTGTGAGCATCTATGAGGTTACGATCGCGAATCGCGTTGGCAAGAACCTCTTCAGCGTCTTCGTCGTCGGACTCGGCGGCTTCGATGCCGAAGCGTATCATGCCTAGGTGGTCGGTATCATCGAGAGTATCTGTAGTATCACCACCGTCGTCTTCCACGTCTTGAGGTAACTCGCATTCGCTCTCTGTTTCATCATCATCATCATGTGATGCTGTGAAGGGACCGGTCAGAAGGGAACAGAGCGAAGCTTCATAAGCGCGAAGCAGCTTTAAACTCACCTTTGAAGAACACAAATCCTCCCTTCTTAACAACATCTTTCGTAGTCTCCAAATCGTCGTCATCTTCGCGATCAGCTGCGTCCGTACCAGTTGCGGCGACACTATGTTCTTCGTCGTCAGAGGAACTTTCCTCCTCTGTGCTGTCTGACTCTTCGGAATCGGATCCATCATCTTGGCCGAGGAAGTCTTCGAACCGCATTGTCTGACCGTCGTCGGCTTGCTCTTCCCCAGTCGAAGGGTCGTTCTGCATTGCTCGGAGGGCAGCAGAGTCGTCTGTGGTGATGCCCAAGAACTCGTCTAAGCCGTCTAGGATATCATCATCTTCCGCTTCAGACCAGGTGACCGCGACTTCTTTCGCGCTGTCCAAATCTGCTTCCGACGTGGTTGTGCCATCGCGTAGCTGGGCAATCTCGAAGAGGACTGACTCTGCATCTATGGGGTAGTGGCTGCTATGACCTCCATGGATGGCGTCCACACTCTCGGCGTCTGAATGTGCGCCATCCGAGTTTCGTTTTGCACCTGGCGAGGTTGTTCCCCTTCTGCTATGCCTGCCCTGTCGCTGCAGCTTATCTGCAATGAGGTATGCTTCTTCAGCTTCCAAGAGGTCGTCCTCGTCATCATCCAGAAGGTCGGAGTAGCCATCTGATGACTCGGAATCATAGATACCAGCAAAGTGCACGCTGAGCTGAGGTGCATCCAATCCGAGCTGTGAAATGGCGTCTTCCGGGAGATCATCCAGGTCGACTGCGGACAGATCGGAGGAGGATTGCGGCGAAGAAGTGACTGTTCTCGACAGTGCAGATGGATGAGTAGCTGCGTGCCGAGCAGGAGAAGTCTTGGGCTTGGTGAGGTGTGTCTTGGTGGAGGGTCCGAAGCCTTTGCTTCTGGGAAGGCGAAGGACGAGACGATTGGTCTTGGGTTTGACCGGAACGCCGGCCGCAGAAGCGGAGTTTGCAGAGTCAGCTGTCGTTTTGAGCTTCTTCTTGACACGCTTCGAGACGTCAATCTCGTCGTCCGCTTCGTCGTCGTTGTCGCCGGGCTTCAGCGTACTGTCCGCTTCCTCTTCGTCGTCTTCACTGTCGCCCTCGGCCTCGGGTCCAGCTGCAGCCGCCGGGCGCGGGGTCGACGCAGACGCAGCAGTAGCCTTCTTGCGCTCGGCAGCATCGGTCTCGTCTCTGCTTCGCTTCTTCTTGTTGTCCTTGTCCTTCTGCTGCTGCTTCTTGTGCTTGTCTTTGCGAGGTGGGGGTGGTGGTGGCGGGGGAAAGGGCGACTGTTCGTCGTCGTCTAGGACAATGGGCTGGTTGTAGGTGTGTGCGTTAAGAATGGTATGGCTGGTGTGCCGTTCTTGTTGTTGTTGTTGTTGCTGCTGCTGCTGTTTCTGCTTGATTTTCTTGATGGGTCTGCTTGCATGTGCAGAGTCTGTAGAGGGGACAGTCAGCCAGGATGGGGTAAGAAACAGCGCAGCCAGCCAGCCAGCCAGATCCCCACCTTGTTTAATGAGATGTTGAGGCGACATTACGGTGTGCAATGCCTGTGTGGACTATCGATGCTTTTGCTTTTCCGCGCTGTAGATGAGGGGCGAAAATGCTTTTTTTCCGGCGTGTTGAGCCTGTCGCTTTGCAAAACAGAGGAAAGCGACACGCAGACACGCAGATGTGGATGCGGCAGGTATTTCAGGAGCAAGTCCTTCTTAGAGCGCGCGCACGCTCTCTGCGGCTGGGTGTGTTGGCTGTCTGCTGGATTTGGGGGTTGCTGCGGCGGGTCTGCCGGTGGCTGCGGGCAAGTTCTGAACGGCGGAGGGTGCGCGGCACTCTCGTATCGAGAACGGAGAGTGGTAGTCGTCCAGACGGTGTATCGTGTGGGACGTGCGGCTGCTGCTTCCCATGTTCTGGCTTCGCAGTTTCGCCTGCTCGCTGTTGATAATCCTGCCGCTAGTCGGGGCAGATATCAAGAGCGAGGGAGAAGCACAAGGCTGGGTGGTTTTGGCGTGCTTGCTGTCTGCTGTGTGCTGCGGGGGGCCTTCGTGCTCTGTACTCTCGAACTCGGTTGGTCAGTGTTTTCCTGTACGGATATGGATGGAGAAAGAGAAAGCTGCGTGAGAATGCGTGCGGAAGTCAGCTCTGATGCAACACATGCCGACGGATCGCAGCTTTCGAGCGAAGAGGCACATCACCGCCATCTGAACGACGACGCAAGACGCTTCTAATATCGTGCCAGCTTCCGCCGTTTCCTTGCGCTGTCTCGCTCCGCCCCGATGGCCACAAAGACCTACAAGCAGGCAGGCGACGAGCTATGGCGGAGGACTGACAAGATCGTGTGTGCTTTGGACTGACTGCCAGCATGATGATGAATGCACGGCTGACATGGATGTCAACGCAGAACGCAGAACTGTTCACCCTCACCTACGGGGCTCTGGTGGTCCAGCTTATCAAGGACTATGAAGACTACAGCCAGGTCAACAAACAGCTAGACAAGATGGGCTTCTCGATAGGTTCGAGGATCATAGAAGACTTCCTTGCCCGCAGCGGTCAAGGGAGGTGTAGAGACTTCCGTGAAGTGGCCGAAGTCCTGGCACAGGTAGGTGTGCGAGCGGAATGGCGGCTTTGCCATTGCAACGAAGAATGTACCACTAACAAGAGATTATATTGGCTTCACTGCCGCATTTAACATGTCCGCTCCCGTGCATAGATTGCGTTCAAGGCCTTCCTCAACATCACCCCCAGTCTCATCTTTCCGTCTCCTCAAGGGCCTGTCCGCGAATTCTCCCTCGTCTTTCACGAGAATCCGCTAACCGAGTTTGTAGAGCTTCCGGAAGATGCACTACCATCCTCTTCGAAACACGCTCCTAATCAGGGGCCTGCGTTGCAGACAGACGAACCTTCGGGGCAAGCGCAGGAAGGGCTATGGTACAGCAATGTCTTATGCGGGGTTGTTCGAGGGGCGTTGGAGATGGTGAGTTGCGTCTCTCCCGTTGTAGGAGAGTCTGTTCCAACCCCACGCCCCTACTAATACTCCATTGACATGTCCCTGATAGGTGCAATACCAGGTCACAGCGCGTTTTGTTTCGGATGTGCTAAGAGGGGATGAAACGACCGAGATGAAGGTGACTCTCCTGCGCATCATGGATGAGGAAGTTCCGGCAGGCGACGATTAGCAAGCAGGCTGTTGTAAGAGTCGGTATATGTGTCGTTTTGATCAGGTCACATTAGTAAGGAGTTTCCCGGATGTAGCTATACAGTTTTAGCCAGACAGAAGCGACTTGGTCTGCAGTCAGTTAAGTCAAAAGCTTTCCAATGTACAGGCAAATAGTAAGGCACGGTCTGTTGACCGTAGGCCCAGTAGCGCGGGCCAAGCTAAGTTTCCTGGCTGGCATAGTCCTGCTCCTTGGAATTCCGACGTAGAAAACGCCGGGCCGATATCTGACTTCTGCTGGACTTGATACGGCATAATCGCGCAACGTCGAACAGGCCGGCTGTTAGAGGGGTGTAGTAGGCAGCAGTAGCACTAGGTCCGGCCCTCTGCAAGAACGTACCGGTTCCTTGCTCATAAGCTATCGCTGCGGTGTTTCCGGTCCAGCCGGCACGCAAAATAGCCGCCACACGTTGTCCGCCGGAACTTTGCAAAGAAATGATGATATGCCCTGGACAGAATGTTGCTCTCTTGTATTCACCCCTACCCTGTCACTCCGACTCCAGACGGCTTCTAAGACGACACCGGATCTCCAAAGAAGCTACTGCCCACCATGCCCTCGGACTCTGCCATTCACGCTGTCGCCGGCGCCGCTGGAGGTGCAGTGTCGATGTGGGTGCTTGCCGTGGTTGGATTGCGGCTGTGGACGGAGGGTGCAGCATCCCCATCTGACGCGCTTCTTCAGGGCTCTGACGTATCCGCTCATCACCATCTCCACCCGCGCCGCCGTCGAGTCCAAGAAGCCAGAGCATGCACGCGAGTCGCTGATTGCAGCAGTCAGACGCGTCGTCCAGCAGGAGGGCCTCACCGGACTGTTTGACGGCATCGAATCCTCCATCCTGGGCATCGCAGTCACCAATGCGGCCTTCTACTACTTCTTCGAGGAGTCCAGGGCCGTCCTGCTCCGCCGCAAGAGCGTCGGCCAGGCGAAGCTTGCTGCTTCTCTGAGCACACTCGAGAGCATTCTTGCAAGCTTCATCGCGGGGTGTGCAACCTCACTGGTCACCAATCCAATGTAAGCCGGCCGCTGCTTTCTCTGCGTGTACAGGAATGTCCAGCTGTTCGGCATCTGATCACGTGTGGAACCCCGCCTCTGCGCTCCACATACAGCTGGGTAGTCAATACCAACCAAATCTCCCAGGCCACTCTGGACGACTCCGACGCAACCGTGCAAACCAAGAGAGACCCAAAGACGGGAGAAAAGATCATTGTGAAGAAACTGGGTTTCTTCGCAACCGTCAAGAAAATCTACAAGAAAAACGGGCTGGCCGCCTTCTGGCGGGGGCTAGGTCCCGCACTCGTGCTCGTCATCAACCCCATCATCGCATACACTGCTTTCGAGCAGCTGAAGAACTACATCATTGCCCGCAGGTTCAATACGGCGAAATTGAGGCCCGTTAGCTCGGGTATCACCGCAAAACCCGCCATGACACCCCTGTCGGATCTGGACAACTTCCTGCTCGGTGCAGTGAGTCCTTGGCTGGTATCGGTGTAACACCTCGGGATTTCACTTGACCGCTCATGTATTTCTTTCAGTTTACCAAACTTCTTGCGACCGGCTCGACGTATCCTTATTTGGTCGTAAAGGTGAGTAATATTATCCGGTGAAGCTCGCATTAACATATGAAGCCAACCATCGTGCCGTGTGTGCCAACAGTCACGAATGCAGGCGGGATCCCAGCAGGCCAGAAAATACAAGAATGCATTCCACGGTCTTGCCACTGTCGTCAGAGACGAGGGTAAGCACTCCTTCCGCAACTGAGACTATATGCTTATGGGCTGTCTTTACGCCAGGCGTCGGAGCACTGTACAATGGCATATCCTCTAAGCTTGTGCAGAGCGTACTCACCGCAGCTTTCCTCTTTGCGAGCAAGGTCAGTTGTGTTCTTCGCCTCATAACCCAGCCTCATACGCATGGATCATTGACACACTTCCGTCCGGCTTTAGGAGCGCTTCTACCTCGCAACAAAAGCTGCAATTCGAGCTACCGCCAAGGCTGTGCCGAAATGAAACCACGTCCAAGGATATAACACCTTTCTATTCGCCCCAGCCGCATGAGAAGCGTCTGCATTCATATGATACAGTTGAACTTCGACAGGCCTTCCTTCCCTTCTGCTTGGTTGTACAGAGTCAATGCAGTTCACGTAGTGATATAAGTCAGGGTAACAGAAAGGTGCTCCCGGCAAGGGACAACAATACATCGCAATCAAAGGGTTTGATTCGTCACGATCGCGAAAAGTGCTTTCGACGCTCATTGCTTTCCGCTTGTGCGAAAGCCGTGTACGATTGAGATCTTGGCAGATGACCTCGTTTTGGTATAACAGCTACTTGACATGCCTCAGCCCAGGCATACATCTTTCAGCTCTCGGAGGAGGGACTCACTGGCTCCGGCCTCAGGATGACCTGTACGTAAACGATCGAAGCTCTTGTTGCGTTGCGCTTGGGAAACATGCTGTTTGTCCAATCCGATGTGTTGCCACCTCTCTGCCCCTTCAGACCCTAGCCAGGGATCATCGTCCACATACTTTCGACGAGATGCTTGGCCTGTTCTACGTGACAGCTCGCTAGCATAGCTCAGAGGACGTGAAACGGTATGTGGCCTGCTCTCGTGCGAATGGTCATCACGGGGGCTTGGCAAGGGTGTGACCGGGCGACTGAGCGCAGGGCGCGGCAAAACCCGGTGATCCCGGAAGTCGTACGTGGGGCCCGTCTCGATATGCCTAGGAAACAAGTTGCTCGCTGTAGATCTCGTACTCGAAGTCTCCTCTTCGAGAACAGATCCCGCGTGCGCCTCCGTTGACTCTCTCTCCCGAGATGCTTGATCTCCCAAGTGGCGTGCTGCTGCACTGTAGCTGGAATGACTTTTTGAACGGGCTGATCCAGCTGTACTCGTTTCTCGAGCCTCTCCGTCGGCAAGAGTAGCATGTGATTGGCTTTGCGGCAGGTGACCCCCGCGGCGAGAGACTCGAGATGGGGGCTCCGAGTGCGACCCAAAGTTTCCTTGCCGTCCACGACGTCTCCGTACCTCAAGATGAAGATTAGAGCTCCTGCGCGAAGAAGCGCCATCCGAGGTACTATCTGACCAGTATCCATGGGCTGCATCTCCCTCCGATGACGACGTCGTCGAATGGTCGGGAGAGTGATAGCTGCTCTCCCCCGCTGTTTCAAATTGTGTGCTCAGCCGTATTCTGACGAAAAGGCATCTACACTCACCTAAAGGTGCTGTCTCCCAAGTATCTGTAGCAGAGTCTTGATCGTTACGACACCGGGACTTGCCTGCAGTGAAAGGCGGCTCGGCAGATTCATCTATCTCTACCAGGTCGAGAACACGTCCATCTGTGTTGTCGGTGGTCAGGTGCGTTCGTCAAGCTATGAGGCAATGCAACAGTTCCAGCGCACTTACTCTCGATAAATCGCAGGGCCGAAAGACCAAGGTAGAGCAAAGCTGGCCGATCGTCAACCAGCTCGTGCACCGCTAACCGGTACTTTTTGAAGCTGCCAGACAGTCGAAAATGTGCCATTGCTTCGTTGATCAGACTTGGCACGGAGCGCAATTTATTCTGTTGGATGCAGAAAAGAGTTGTGCACCTTTAGACACCTAGCCCCTACGCGACAGATGCGATGCACTTACGCCTGCGACGTTCCAAGCATCCAATAGCAAGAGGTCTCCCATCCATCTCACCAACACGGTGTTCGGTGGTGTCACTTCGGTGTCGCCAGAAACCTCTGTTTTGCCATCGCCATGGGCTGGTAACTCACGACTTGTCTCCATGTATGGCCGCCGAAGTGGTAAGCGGAAATAGTAACTTGGACTGGCAGGTGTTTCAGGACAGATGCGATAGCTTTGGGGTGGGAAGTTAAGAGTAAGGGTACCAGATCTAAGTATTATGCATCTAATTTTGCAGGTATTGTCCGTCCGGTTTGACTGTTTACAGTGTTAAGCTTTGGCTTAGACTGCTTCGGAGACAGGCCTTGTTGTTCGAATGGGTTTGGATGAATTGGACAAGCTTGTTTGCGTGCCCTGCAGCGGCTTATCTCGGGATCAGATACCCCTTGGCACGGTAGGCCCAAAATCGTTCGAGGGAAGTACTTTTGGAGATCCGGGACTGGTGCCTTGAGTGAAACGCTTCTGGATGTCTGCCTCTGTAGGCGTGGGTGCAGCCTGTTGACAGCTTGGTCAAGGCGAGAGGCGGCGAGCAAGGTCAATCCTGACGAACGTCGCGTATAGTCTGAGGGCCTTAGATTCCGTATATACTGTATCTACGGTTTCCAGCTTCAAGACTCGCTAGGGGGATTCAGTCGGGGTTAAGGGTCAGTCGTCAGTGATGGACACGTATGCACGTTCAGTCACGATCGTCAGTGTACCATGTTGTGCGTGGGCTGTGTCGACCTCGAAGTTTCTGGTGCTGTGTCGAACAGGGCAGTGAAAAAGGGTGTTGAGGTAGGGGACCTGGAGGGGTATCCTGCGCGCATGTATGGTCACCTGCAAGAAAAGAGGCAAGCGCGCATTCTTGCCAGCACAAGCATGGCCTTCGAGCAATCTTGACTGGGCCAGCTTGCGTTGGCGGTGTGCATTGCATCAATGTCGTGGTGATTGTGCATCTTCACTTTGCCCGTACAGCCAGCACAGCATCGCATCCGATGCGAGCAACGATGGGCCACTGACAGAGTTGGATAGATGTGCCCAAGGCGATATGGACAGCAATGACAGGACCAGCAGCCAGGAGCAGACTGCTGCAGACAAGGTGTGTGTCGCTTGCACCGTGGTATCTGCAGCCACGATCGAGGAAGCTCCCCCATGTATGGACCGCCGCTGAACCGCACACAGGTCGACGAAGCAGCCAGAGCAGAGCGCGTCATCCGGAAACAGATCCTGCGCCAGTATCGACACTCGCTCTCCTGGGTGGCTGCCAGGGACAAGCTTGCGGCAGGCACGCCACTGTTTGCGGCTCTCGTAGCCCCCATTTCGACAGTGAAGAGCTTCCATGTCCAGGACGATGAGTCGCATTCCAGCTGATGCTCCTCGCCGTCTGCATGATGCTCCCAGCTATACGATATTCCCGCGCTCACTGAGCGTTGGTATGCCCTCGACGGCACAGAGGTGCCGGACCCCGCAGCCAACCTCGCGCTCTCTGCTTGCGGCCTCGCCTTCAACGCGATGGCTAATGGCCTGCTCATTTTTCGCTTCACGGCTAGACCTGCGTGGTGGAGGGCGGCCATGATCCTGTCCACCGTCTGCTGGGTCTTGAAGGTGTGTGCAGCAGTGTGGAGCCGATAACCCTCTGCACGTGATCATGAACTGATTACAATGGCCCGTTATTTCGCATTCATACACGCGGACCAGAGTATCATCGCAACAGTCAACCTGGCAGTATACGGTCACTCGCATGAGAGCCTTCCCGGGTACACCTACACCAGCGCTTTTTGGTGCGGCGTGATATCCTGCATTCTGGCCAGTGTCATTGCAACAACACTGGTTCTGTACATGATAGTAGCAGGTATGGCACACCACATCGACGCAGAAGAGACGCGCGTCCAGGCGAGGCATTTCATGGTAGGTCCCTACCTAAAAGTGACCCCGCTTGCAGGCAAATGAAAACTTTTCCCGCTAGCTCGGGGAGCTCGGTCTCTTCTGCACACTCGCTTTCGAAGCACTTATATTCAGCAAGATCGAAAGGTGGTCTTTCTTCGACGGGTTATATTTTAGTCTCGTCGTGGCATTGACAATTGGCTATGGCGATCTCGTACCAACTCGGCGGTCGACGAAAGTCCTGCTGTTTCCGTTTGCTATCATTACGGTCGCTTGTGAGCGAGTCCGCCTCTTATTTTGGTCGAGGTCGATCGCTTGGCTGTAACTGAGCAGTGGGGTTGCACCCAAAGTCCTGGCGTCGCAAGTCTCGGTGATAATACAGTTTTTCGGTGAACATACCGCTAATCGACGGCGGCGATGGCGAAAGATCTACGAAGATAATCGTCGACAGGAAAGTGTTTCGTCTCAGACCGACATTGAGCACGAGCTTGTCGAAGAGATGGGATTTCTGAAACGTCTTGCTGAACAGGAAGATAGAATGTCCAGGACATCTGATCTTAGCTTGTCCTTCGCTGGGTTCGTCACCTTCTGGCTGGTCGGAGCTGCTGCATATCACGCTATCGAAGGGTGGACCTTCGGAGATTCCGTCTATTTTTGCTATGTTACTTTTTTCACAATAGGGTTTGTGAGTGTGCAGCCATCCTCCTTTCGGCTTTCTACCTATGACAATGGTTAATTCCACACATCAGGGCGACTTTTCACCTACGACTGCAGCGGGTGAGTACCCTCAAGCTGGTTCATACATCAGATAGTCAATACTGAGTCTAGCTGGGGCTGTAGGTCAAGCCTTTTTCATCATATATGCTCTTGTAGCCGTGCCTTTGATAGCCTCATTCGCGTGAGTCGACCAAAGCTCAGTAGTAGCCTTCTAAGCTCAAATGCCTTGCTAGCGTACAAACGGTGGTGTCAATCTGGAGCGCTGCGCGCGATCGACGACTCGAGAAAGATAAAGTCAAGCGGGGGGTTGAGCCGAGTTTAGACCGCCGGACGACCCTCTCTATCAATGTCCGGAACGAAGAGGTCGAGATCCACCCTTTTATTTCACACTCAGAACTAGTCGCGAGATACCACAAGTCGATTCTACAGCCGGTCACAACAGATCATACGGTTGAACTGTTGCAGCTTGATGTATCAGTTGACCGCGTCAGCCGATCCGACAGTCACGAGCTGGCAATACGTTCGGTCACGCAAAGCAAGCCAGCCGAGACCACTGCGGGAGTACACAAGAAGGAAATAGAGATGCTGGACGAGCTCCTTGCGCAGGTTTTGGATCTGGAAAGCCGTGCACGAAGATTGCTCATAAACACATTCGAGCATGGTAGCAAACCGCGCCTTCTTCTACAAGCCGACAAGAACCTGATGGATCGTGCGCAAACGTTGCTTAACCCCCGATGTGGTGCAGAAGCGGATGATCAGCAGAGGGAGGCGAAGGAACCCGCTGAGTTGCTATCAGATCTCGAGGAGATCCAGTGAGTTAGAATTGTTCCATGCCTTTGCCGTCTCCAGGCGTGTTTTGCGACTGATGACATAAATCCTTCGGTTGTGGATGGCATTTCCTCCTGTAGTATGTACCGACAAGCCTTCGCCAAGTTTCTCGTTTGTGGAACGCGCTTGAGGCAGTTGCAAGGAGTGGATCAGCTTCTGTTCGAACGGCGTCGTGGGCATCCGTACGTCAACGGAACTCCGGTAGAGCTGGATGAGACCCCGCAGTAGTGTTGAAGTATCATTTACCAGGAGCATCGGTATCAGTGTCATGCGTAACATTGGGACCTTTTCTATGTCGGCTTCGCGTCCAGCGGGGTACCGGAGTTTATTTACGGCAGTGTCACGGGAGTGCGCAGCGCAAAGTGGTTCGCTCTGCTGTGGTGTACTCGAAATGATATAGGTACCCGCTGGAGCGTTAAAACCGGGGTGAAACCCTTCAATAGTACATAAACTACTTCGGCATGAAGTGACCGTAATACACGTTGATGTGATCGCCTGATGATAAGCGGGCTGCAACCCATAACCGCGTAACCGCCTTCTGATTTATTATTAGCGATGCATTGGATTTTACCGCCCCTACTATCTAGAGGTAGCACAAGATTTGGATGATTGTTTGTCGATCACAACGCTTACAATGGCCCATGATACAGAAACATGAATTTATAAATGGCGTCATGAGTACCGAACGATTTGCAACAGACAGCAAACGGAAAAGTCTATAAGATTCTAATATGCGATAATTGCAAGCATGCGGTTCGATCACATGGCGTTAAGTTTGCCCTTCGATGTGCGCATTCTTGCGGATACCTTTGCGGGAACTTCGCTCAAAAGGTCATCAAGCCACCGCGGCGTTTGCCGAAGGGGTAAATGACAGCACAGGCGAACAGCAAGCCTACGACCAGTCCTATGACGACCTGGATGAGTTGCGAAGCCACGCTCCAGCCCGATGAGAAGACGACCTGGTCATCGGCATCAGTCGTAGCCCAGTTGAGCAGACCGCCATTGCCGAGTCCCGATGGAAGTTGGACTTATACCAATATTAGTGTTGTGGAAAGGACTTCGGCTGGCCTGAGCTGCTCACACATGATTGGGGTAGCCGCCACAATAAAGGCGGTGGACTGGAACATTTTCCCATATCTGCATACATGCTTCGATTAGTTAAGGCAAAGAGAGCAGCTGATTGACCTAACCCACAAATTAGATATCACCCCAACGGTAAACGCGCCAAGGGCGCTAGAGATATCCGACCTGCCCGGAAAGCCATAGGTCGAGAAGTGATTTGCAGTCCACCTAAAGAGCTTGCCTGTTAGCCAAAGGTACTATGAGCTAGAGGGCATATAACTCACCCGCATCCAGCAACTGAGTGGATCCGAATGTCAATCGGTTTCGCGCGACGTTGTTGAGTTCGGCAATACTCACTGACTACCATCGCCAACAGCTCTTTATTCGGCTTTGCATGGTTTCGCAAGGACAAGCAAAGCGGGAAACCAGGCACAGCCTGAACAATGAACAAAGGTGTTTGCATCAGTTGTGGCGGCGTGAAGAAGAACAAGCCAAGGGGCCGCATACGAGAAAATAGAACCATTGAGGGATTGTCTGCTGGTACCATGGGCCATCCGCAGGATGACTACCAGTGCACCGATTGTCGTTACCTGCGTATCAAGGTTAATCATGGACCTTTGCATCTGCCCTTCAGCCTACATACTCGTGTACACATCTTGGCTCGAGACGAGTTGCCAGACGTTTGCGCCGAGGGAGATCCCAAAGCCCAGGAAAAGTGAACTGTTCCTTTGGTCAAGCATATCCGAGTGGCTTCCAGTACAACGATACTTACTAGACAACTGCATAGACTATGCGTACGCTGCCAGACACCAATGAGCGCGATTGTAGCTCAAGAGCTGCTAGACATGTAGGCCTGACCGTAAATAAGTTGTTTCAGCTAAGTCCCGCAATCTCGGGCTGCAGCGAAGCTCACCAGCCAGGGAGTATCAGCACAATCGAAGCAGATGTGATGGCGGCGTAGCAGAATTTCGTTGTCGATGCCAAGGCAGCAGCGACGAATGATATTACAGCTGCAATAACTATCTCAAAGATGGAGGACAGTACATCGCTTCTTGCCGCAATGAAGCATTGTGTTGTGACAAGGAGACCTCCCAAGGGGACAGCGACCAGGAGGTCAATGAAGCTGGCGTTGAACGCAGCTATGCCTATCATTGCAGAAGCCATTGAGCCAAAAGCGACCAGCTGCCAGTCATTATACTGCAGAATCATTTTAGCATGGCTTACGACGCAGGGCGAGCGTAGGTAGCGCGAGATTAGCTCACCGTAGGCTTGGCTTTCATCAGGTCGCTGATTTCCACAGATGCTTCCTCTACTCCAATTTTGTCGTGCACGACTTCCCAGTGGAGTATGGCAATCTCTGTCAATTTGGTAAGATCCAGGCCGCCTTGTTGTTTTATGAACCTAATTTCAGAAGTGTGCGTCTGCGCGTCCGAGAACGAAATAATCATGAAACTGATCGGTTTATTAGATTACATGCATGTAGAGCGCATTTAGCTTGACAAGGCATTCTTACTTGACGATGTAAATAACCTGGCACTCGATCTGCAGAACTTTAGCGGTTTGTTGAAGCTGATATTCAATGCGATGTGGCGGAGCGCCGAACATCATAAGCGCTCGGGCGAACCGTAGGATGAAGTCTTGACGCTGCAATATGGCTGCCACGTGCACTGGAGAAGGCGGTATGAGCATGCGAGGTACAAGATCCTGCATTCGAGCGGAAACGAGTGCTCACTGGTAATGAAAATCTCCTCCTGTCGTTTCTTGTCTTTTTTCCGCCTGCGCACGGGTGTCTTTTCATCAAATTCATACTTCGGCGTTCCAGGTGTGGAAGGCGAGTTGTCTCGGGATTTGGCAGCCTTGAGTGCTGCGGATTCGCGATGGTATCGTCTCGGATCGAGCGACTCACGGGCCTTTTCGCCACTTCTTGCTAGGTTCTCGGGTACCTTAGCCAGCTGGTTGAGAGCTAGACCCGAACCGGTCTTACGACGGACATTGAGAGGTCTTTCAGGGGAATTTTGTCGACTGTCGGAGAAGAACAGAGAAGGTGATGGCAGACCAGGTGCAGTAGTCAAAGACGCTGCTGACCGATCCTCCGGCACTGTATATCGTCTGTACGGTTTTCAGTTCAGAAGCTTCGTTAACTGAAGACCGCAGCCTACACAGTGCGAGTTGACTTACATCGATCCATTCTCCGTGGCTTTGAGCGGAGCATTTGCTCCACTACTCGTTGGGCTAGCAGCTCCCGTTAGGATAGCGTTGCTGTGTTGAAGTGCCAGGGATATGCCGCTCAACTGTTTAGATGGCTGGGAAGGGCGGGCGGCTGCAGACACCCCCTCACCACGGGCCGGTGGCCCGTCAAGCATGCTGTTTAGCTGCATATTACCACGCCGACGAACTTCATCAGCGAATGAGAGAGGTACTGCAACTTCTTCGGGCCCTCGATGTGTGCCTGCAAGCTGCCTGGCTCCTCTTGAAATAGCTGGGCTCTCGGGCGGCGTATTGGCGGTAGAAGGGACCAAGGTGGCTTGGGAAGATCTCTCCGAATGTGGCTGCTCGTATAGCTTTAGTAGAGTAGACAGTACGCCACCGGTAGGCGCCGTTTTCCGAGGATCGACTGATGAGTTTACCTCGTTGGGCAAGTTCTGCGCCTGGCGCTGGAGTTCCGAAGCTAATCTCGAGTTTGCAGGCGCGCCAGCTGATGATGCGCATTTCTCGTCCTTACGACCTGAGTTCCTGTTTTTACCTTTGAACATAGTTTTTGCTTTATGCATGGCGACTAGCTTCGCAGCTTCCCGAGTAAACGTTCTACCGCGCTTAGACGAAGAGGGCAGTGGTAGGCCATCTCGCTCGCCGGCAGGAATATTCGGTAGTTCTTCTGGAGTTGGCGGTCGCGATACGTCTGGAGTATTGAAGCCTGATGTTCGTATGCCATCTGACATACCATCAGATACGGGCCAGACGAGCTCGCCATGGTCGTTTTGGGGGGTGGACGGTCTAGATAAGAGGGTTGGGGGTGTCAAGCATGTCCAAGGATGGTGGATCAGGTCGTCAACGAGAGGTGTCACGATAGATGATGCAGAAGTCTCGAAGCTTGACAAAATTGCCAACGGACTTACATGGAAACGGAAACGTGACCAGCCCGGTCACTTATATCAGGGTCTGCCGAAGAAGGTCTATTTTCCGAACGCTTATGCAGCTCGCCTGTACTATATCGTTAGATTACGACACCAACACCCCGGGTAAAAACCAGCGATCGGAACTCACGAAACTCGTCGTCGGCGCTTAAGCCGACCCACTGCACGCGCCTGCGACTTCTTTGCGAGCTTTTCAGAGCATTCGGCGAGGTATCTGCCGTAGCTGGCGAATGCTCGTGCGTATCTTTCTGTGTAGTGTCCTTTCCACTTCCATCATTGTCATTCGTGCGGCGTGAAGACGAAGTATTTCGATTGAGTTCGCTTTTCTGCAACTGGGCTCGCAAGGTGTCTAGTTTACGGCGCCTTTCAGCGTCATCGTCCACCTCTATTTCATTGTCGTTGTGTGGACGATAAGAGACATCTTCTTCCTCTTCTGTCACAGTATCTTCGATAGTAATTTGAGGAGGTTCTGGCCTGGGCGAACTGGACGCTGGCGCAGTGGGAGTTTCCCTCGGACTTTGCTCGTCACTTCGAAAGATTTCCTCGGGAGAGCCTGCTCTCGAGGAAGAGCGTGTCATGGCATTGGCTTCGGCCAAAGGAGCCAGCCGCCTGCAAATAGCAGGCCTTCCAGGAAATTGCGCGTGTAGACAGTACCGTAATAGGAGCTTCCAAGGCTTGCAATCAAAAGGGGAGAAGAAGCCGAAGATTGACGCTTAGGATTGTTCTGCAGCCTCGATTGCACAGCTTAATCTTGGAGTGGTGAGCCGCTGTCAGCGTCGCAGCAGGAAAAGGGCTTGTACAGCAGTTGAGCAGGTGTCCATCCGCGCAGCCGTGTCATCCCGGCGCTGAGCTATAATGTCCGATATTAGTATTGTGTCATGACCCTTACTCGGCAGAAAAGCTCTGCGACAAGGGTCCTGGTGATTGCGCTCAGCTGTGGGGGTCTGGAAACAGCAGGTAAGGTAGGATCAGTATACAGGAAGGGATAAGCAGGATGCACAGAGACGTTAGAAGGGGTGTTCTCGCTTGATAGACGACCGCTTATGTTTTAGAGGACACTGCCCGCACGACATTCGCTCCCCGACTTCAGACTCAGCCACCTTGACTCCTACACCGAGCACGTGCGCGAAAAACGCGGCGATAAGGAGAACTGACGCGTGTATTGAGGTGCAAAGGCAGATCCTGCACAGATACAGATGGCACTGCAAGCGAGCCAGCGGCACATATCCACTCTTGCCTGCGCTCTCGGGCACTCACTTGCAGCTGTCCTCTACTGTCGCGGCATGTAGACACCGTCGGACATACAGCGCTCACCGAAGTGCCGTGTCCGACTGCTGCCAACACTGAACGGCCAGTCATGAGGGGCTCGTCGAGGTAAGTAAATAGCTGCTGGCGAATGAAGGCGCAAGCATGGCGTGAGCAAGTCCAGGCGGTGTCGGGATGTGAGTGCCACTGCAGGATTGAGCCATCAGCGTCGCATCAGAATATCGTCAGAATTTGCTTTGCGAACAGCCTCAGCCACCCTCTTTCAGGTTGCAATTGATGTCGGTACAGTGCACCGCAAGGGTCGATTGCGTCTATGCCAGGTCAGCTATCGCGCCTTTTCGCTGCTTTTAAACCTTGCGCCGGCTTTGTGCGGTTGTACCATGCTTCAGGGCAACCTGCGGAAAGTATCAACTATACCACGGCGCAATGGAGCAGCTTTGGCTTGCGCAACAAAGCTCGTTTTAGGCAGACACCTCGTACGAGACCAGAAGAAATTGTTTAGCAGACCTTGCAAATGTAAATTAGCTAAATATTTCGACCGCTACCATCGCAACGGTCTTCTCTCATCATCACGCCCTAAAATGCTACAAAATGCGGGGACTCCGGAACACGCTGCACAACGATGACCAAAAGTCGGCTCCTCGAGAGTGTGCAGTCGCTACTATGGACTGCCAGCCGCCACTGCATTCAAACCAGGCAAACCAACAGCAAACGGATTCGCCGGCGCTGAGGGCGCGTTGGCTCCAGGCTGCTGATTGTTCGCAGCATTGAACTCCTGGAAGGACGAAATATAGGCATTCAGCACGAAGAAAGTCTGCGCAACACCCAAAGTTCACTCACCGCCCACTTGGGACACTTGCGATTGGTCTTCATGTGTCCAATCTGGCCGCAATTACCGCATTTACGCTGTTAGAAGCAAGTAAATGGCATGTCAGAAAACCAAGAAACCTGTTCGACCGCGCTACCATTAAACCCACTGTTGTCTCGTTCTTGATCTTCTTTCCTCCCGGCAAGAATACATCGCCAGTGCCACCCTTCTTGGCATTCTTGCGTTGCAACCGACGCTCTTGATTCTTGCGTAACTTTTCGAGGTGCTCCGCAAGTCTACGCGCGATCCCAGCATGTCAGTCCTGGGTGTGCCGCCAAACTACCACTCAGCTTCCACTTACTTTCGTTTGACAACAGCATCATGCTCCGGATCTCCCGTCAGCACCAGCGACTCAGGATCTTGCTCCTCGTCGGCCTCAATAGCTTGTCGTTGTCTAAGATACCCTTTGATGACACCCTGGTCGCGTACAATTTCAGAGGTCCACACTCCGTTAATCTGGTAAGACGAAGTCGAATGAACGGGTCTCAGAAGATTGCTCCTTTTAGTCTCCAGTCTATCAACTTACTTTACGACGTATGCGAAGTACTCTTGGAGGCCCTCTTGGCTGGCCGTCTAGCGCCCCTGGCGAGACGCTTCGGCTAAGCCCTGGTGACATGGACATGCCATCCGCCGGTGTGAAGGCATTCAGAGCACGATCAGCGCCATTCTCCATCTTGAGCTCTTCCTGGCGCCATCGTATATCGTCCTCCTCCGTGACCCCAGGCTCGTAAGGGCTACTCAGGGCCTCATACTGCGCACGCCAGATGCGGTCGATTTCTGTCTTGTATATTGACTGCTGCTCGGCAACGTTGTAACGATGTGCAGACTTCGGCCGAGCCTCAATTTCTGCTAAACGATCCTCCAGTTTCTCTCCTGCACGCAAGAAAATATCTTTCATAGAGACACGCAAGAAACTGAAACCCTCGCCTCTATTCGAGGGATCGCCTTCACCATGCAGCTTGAGCATGGCTTTATTCTGTGCGGCATTGAGGAAGTTCTTTGTCGTGAACCAGGGTGCGAGTTGTTGTCGGATGTCCAGCGTACTTGCTTCGTTCTCTTTCCCTTTTTCCTCGTCTACGGTTGAGCTGAGGCCAGCATCAAGCAGGTTGCGCTGTCCTACTTGCGTGCTCTCAGCTAAGACCACATTTTCTGGTCGGATAAGCTTGAGGAGTTCGTCTTCGCTGGGCATCTTCCCGTCTTTGATCTTCCAGAATCTTTGATCGTCACCCGCGCGGTTATATTCCATGAACTCCTTCAGGCGCTGGCGCATTTGCATTTCCGTTTGGTCAGGGAAGTATTTGAGCAGTTTATTGATTTTAACACGCCTCTTTGGGTTCTTGCTGACTAGTTTGTACGCGATACTCTGCAATCTATGCTTCGCGGTAGCTGTGAGTTTTCGGGATTGCGGACCTGGAACATCTGTCAAAGGATACGTTTGACCGACGACAAAGAGATGCTTGAAATCCCTGACATAGAATTTGGTTTCATTGTTGACAGTAGTCCTGATTTGCCGGGGTGGGTTTAGCCGAGTGTGGAGCAATACGGGTTCAATGCTCACTTACTTTACCACTACAAAGTCGGTATCATAAGGTTGATGCTTGAACAACGGCGCTCGTACTAGGTTGTTGTACAGAGCGGGTACAGTTTGGCCCGGTTCAACTTGTCCAAATCGCATGAACGGACTTTCATCGGATGGATCGAGGAGGAATGGCTCTCCCAATTCTTCCCTGGGGACGTATGAATCGCCTGCATCCGTTTTGCGATAATAATTCACAATGATGCTACCCATTCCCACATTGGGTATGATGACTGGATTCTCCTCCTGTGGATAACGGTTGTTCAGCTATTCGTTTAAGGTCTTCGTTGCTCACAACTGGACTCACGGAAAACTCAAACAAAACGAAGTTTCCGGTCTGACTCAAACTCAAGTCACCCATCGAGCGGAATGCCTCCGCACCAACGGAGTCTTTCTTAAGCTTTCGCCCCGTCTTATCCTTCTTCTTCTTTGAAGAGCGGACTTTACTGAAGGACAATCGGATATTCGTAGGAAACTGAATCGCCAAACGGTGAAAAGCGCGAAGTTCCGGCTTCGATAATTGTGTTTTGTACTAGTTAAGCATCTATCAGCTACGATCCGAACGGTGGGTACGCTGACCTTGCACTCACCCATGGAAATTGCAGCTTCATAGCAGGGTAAGAATGCTGCACCTCCAATTGTCCGAAAGTTTGACGGACTGTGCGCTTTGCTTCCTTACGGACTTCATATAGCTTGTCATTCGATAGATTGTAGGGATCCATGGACCAGCCAGTACCGATGCGGACGACTGCATTTTTTACATTATCGGCTGGCCGATTGAGGGAACTGGCTGGACCAGCTGGATCGTTCAGATTGAGCTGCAGTTTGGTAAAATCCTTGAATGGAGCTGATGAGGACCAGACAATACTTTTGAGCCATTCCCCTGACTGAATGTCGGGGTTTTGGAAGCCGAAGCGTGTTTCTGCTGTCGAAGCTCTTCTGAAATCATGTACGGGTATGTCCCCTTTTTGGTGGCTAGTAGACCGTCCGTTGACGAGCTGGCCTCTTCGCTTACTCTTTGAAGAAGTCGGTTCCCAAATGATCTCATCGTCCCAATCTTCAAAGCGTAGACGGTCACCTTCATCTTCGACATTGGGCGGCAATTTCCACCCGGCCGCATTCGCATGCTCTACGAGTTGTTCGAAGGCAGCTTCGCTGATGTCCAGGCCATTCATACCGTCTTCATCTGCTGAGCCGGCCGCCTCTTCTCGCAGAACATCCAGGAGAAACTGGGCGAGGGGCGTCGACCTATCATATGTTCGGTGCGAACGGAAATCCCGTGTGGAGGGCTTCGTTGGATAGTCTTGTGGTCGAGGAAGAGGGTCTTGGCGAACATGGGATGCAGAACATCAAATCAGCTTGTAATGCGAGGTAGATGCTTTCCAGCTCGTCCCTTTCCTTACAGAGTTCAACGTTTGGATCAATCCGCACTCGTTTGCGCGGCCGTGGGTGGAATATGTCGGTGAAATTGAGTATTTTATCGGGTGCGAACGATGGGTACAGGGTCTTGACGTCTGCTATAGGGGGACTCGCAGGCCTTTGGGCAGCTGTACCGTCTTCAAGGGGCGGCTGATATTGAGCCTGCATTCGGGCATATGATTGTGCAAACAGGGCTTGCTGAGCTGCCAGTTCTTGGGGGTCAATCTGATCTTCGTCATCATCTGCTTCGCGCGGATGGTAATCAGCCTCCCCTTGTCGTCTGGCAGGCACTTGCAACGCCCCATCGTGATCTTGCTCTTCCTGCTTGATCTGCATGATTTCGCTTGCATCTGGCAGCTGGAACGCTGACAGTGGTGGAGCAGCGCGACTCGGACTCGATGGCCCGGCCGCAGCATTTGCAGAGCGTGGGTCGCTGTAGAGGTTTGCCTGCAGGCCAGCATTACCGTCTGCGTCGTCCTCATCGTCGTCGAAGTCCTCGTCTTCACCACGCATGAGTGTCTGCCCTGCTGGCCGCGATGGGACTGATGTCGCGGGAAGCTGCATCAGGAGCTGATTCGACTGGGTGTCCTCCTCGTCCATCTCTCGGTCCACCTGGTCCTCCCAGTCTTCGCCCTCGAGCCCATCGTTGTCGTCGTCGTCCTCGTATCTTCCGCTATATATCTGCGAGGCATCCACAGCTGCGCCGTTCCGACCGCCGCGCGCGCTGGACCCAGATCCGCTCGCTCCTCCGAGACCGACTGCAGACAGCGAGTTGGAGCTGATGCCCGCCTCGCCGGTGAAGCTGCCCAGGAACTGCTCGAGGGCGAATCCCCCGAGCTGGCCGACGATATCCTTGTCCTCGTCCATCGTCGCACCGAGGCCGCCCAGCCAGCCTTCCGCCTGGACTCGCTGCGTTTCTCTGCGCCTCTTTCGCTCCTCGCGCTTGCCGCTTCGTCTCTCTGTGCTTCTGCTGTTCACCGGTTTGCTGATGGCAGGCAGCAGAGAGACGCCGCAAGCCGTTTGAAGCACGCTGTGGATTCGCAAGTGGCAAAGGTTTGGCGCTAACTGATGCAGCTCTGCGTGCATGGAAGCAGGAGCGACGCTCCTGCACAGCTAGTATGCTGACGACGATTTGTCTTTGCGCCTCCGAGCCTACTGATACATGTACTGCTGATGAGACGGGCTACTAAGGGACATCATGTTCAGATGGGTTTCCTGCAGATCACGCTGCAACTCCAGTCTCCTGCAAGCGTGCTTGCTCTGCCGCAATGACGGGCTTGCTGTTCCACGGCCCACCATTCGCTCGGAGTTCATTGCCAGGAACAAAGATGCGTTCTACGCCCTCGGCAGTGATGACGACCATTCGAATCGTACCGCCCGAGCTCCCGTCTCGCGACATTGCCAGGCCAATGGCATTCCTCGCGAGTTCGATGGTCTCCTCCTTGGACATGCCTTCTCTCCAGTTGGCATCGCAGTAGCCGTAAATGTAGCTCGACCCAGATCCGCCGATAGCCCAGGGAGCCTTGAAGAGGCCTCCGCCAAGAGGAATGTTGTAGACCGAGGCTCCATGCTCGTCGTCATATCCACCGACGAGGATGCCCGCAGATAGGGCATCCTTGTTGGCATAGCAGACCGATTGCAGCATCTTGGCCGCTATGTGCACTGGGGGAGCCTCATTATGGACCTGGCGGTAGAGTTGGAGCTGGTATGTGACGATATCCGCTATGGCTTGGGTGTCGGCAGCTGACCCAGATCTGCAGCAGTAGATTCGGTCGTCGAGATGGGTCTGTGGCACCGCCAGGGGATACTTAGTTCATGGTGCTTGGTACATCCATACGGAAGATGCACATCCACCTACAAGCTTGTCGGTCACTCGGTTTGCCTGCGTGGGGCAACATCATCGACGTGGTTAGGTTAGTGGTGCCCGTCAGAACGAGCAGGATATAGATCAGTCCTCACAATGCTGTGGACAGACGGTCAGCGTTGTCGAGCCAGCTCTGTCTTTTGGACTGGTCTGTACACTCACTAGCTGCCCATCGTCGTGCGCGAGTCTGCGGCGCAGATTACGCCAGGTTTGCCGTCCGCATCTTTGAAGGTGAACCCCGAGACCGTTGTGCCGCAGGACACTTGTGCGCAGGGCCTCGTCAGCCTCCGTCGTTGCCTTTAGCAGGTGCCTTCTACAGGCCTGGCAGCTTGGGCAGGCTCACCTTCGCCCTTCTTGAGAGCGTTCCAGTCTATTCTGTCCATGGCGAGTGAATGCGATGGAGTTAGCGTGCGACCCACGTTACCACGAGTCCGAATGCTGCAGTTGGTCTTGGTCCAAGACCCGTCATCCATGCCGAACCGATAGATACCCTTGGTGATCGGGCGAGAATATGCTGCGACGTGCTGCACTGGCTGGGCAGCATCGAGAGCATGTGCAGCTGGAGACTAGAGACAGAGTGGATACAGCCCGGGCTCCTCGAAAAGCTGCTGGCTTCCACCTGTGTCTGGGATGTCCGCCACTTGGCTCCAGTGACGCGGCCTTGCAGACATTCTGCTGCGAGCCTCCTGCTTGGACGACAACACCAGCAGCACCAGCAAGCGACAGAACAGGAGGAACCAGCATATCGCGACATCTATCTCGCACCATCATGGCAAGCCCAGGCTTAGCTGAGCTCGTGGGGCAGTTGCAGCAGCTCCACGCCGCCAACACCTCGGCGGCGACACCCTCGAAAGCCGTTCTCACGCAGGCGAAAGTGCAGCTCGCCCAGGCTGGACTGCTGCTGCCGTCCAAGCCAAGTCCTCAGGGAGCATCCATCGCCGATCTCGAAGCGGCGCGCGAAATTCTATCCTATGGCGCCCTCCTGAGCGTCAGAGAGGGCGACTTCGAGGCTTTCCAGAGGTACATCCAGCAGGTCAAGCCATTCTGGGACCCACAATTGGGGTACGGTAGTTGTCTAGCCGATCTCGACTGCACCGAAGCTGACAGAGCCCTCCTCTGCGCGCTATAGGCTATCCCCATCTCAGCTGCAGCCACCGCTAACGGGACTCTCACTCCTGCGCCTGCTTGCAAACAACGATATCGCTGGATTTCACACACTGTTGGAAGAACTTGCAGCAAAGACCAGTAGGTGCTAGCCTTTCCATCGCCTTGTCTGTCTCTTCCTTCAGCTGCTGAATGCCATTCCTGACGACCGACAGGCATAGAAGACCTCCATTCCAACGCGCACATCAAGTATCCCCTGGACCTCGAGAGATGGCTCATGGAAGGTTCATATTCGCGCGTGTGGTCGACGCGCTCGTCCTCTCCCATGCCAGAGTACAGCATCTTCCTTGATCAGCTCGTTACGACCGTCAGAAACGAGATTGCATCATGCAGTGAGAAGGCATACTCGTCCTTGCCCCTCTCGGACGCGGCAGTCCTGCTCTTCTTTCAAAATCGTCAGGAACTGCTGGCTTTTGCAAACACTAGGCCGGGGTGGAAGATTAACCCGACATCTGAAATTATCGAGTTTCAAGGCACAGGCGCACAGGAGGAGCAAGCCAGGCAAGATCTGCCCAAAGGACTCCTTGTCGAACATATGCTATCGTACGCCAAAGAGCTGGAGACCATTGTCTGATGTGCCGTGTACTAGTAACTTTTGTTGGAACCAGTGTATCCCTAATCAGCCAATGAAGCATAATGCACTCTTGGGAGTATACTGTACAGGAGTCAGGATCTAATGACATACAATTGTCTGAGAGTGAGAGTATACTTTAAAAAAATGGAGAATGGATATAATATAATCATTCGAGAGTATACTCTCAAAAATGAAGTCTAAGCAATTTTGTTTTAGCAATACATATACCGAGTTATGAAGCTGTAGAATCAAAACTGACGGATATAGGGGGAGGCACTGACTAGCAATACTATTCGGCGCCTCCCTCTGTGCTATTTAGTGCCGCCTCTTCTATACGCTTGTCACGTACTCGCAATCGACTATGCGGCGCATGTGGCGAGCATGCATCAATTTCACGTGACGTACTCACATTAAGTGATGCTGTGGACTCGGCCAGAACGTCAATATTCTGGACCTGCAGTCTGCAAAGGCGGTGGGAAGGAACGTATCGCTTCTGTGCTCAACAAGCAAAGTCTTCAGGTCTCTTGGATATATCCAAAAGACAACGCACGCCATGCGGACACAGCCCGTAGATCACTGCAGGTAGTTCCACAGCCACTGAGTTTTGCCTTGATATGTGCATCAAGTGTCCTACATTAGCGGAGATGCTTGCAAGAAGGCAGGAAAGCAACTGCCATACTAATCGCAACGATTGATCTTTCCTCACGCAGTGCTGTTCTTCCATCAAATTGTTGAAAGGAAGAAACTTTGTATCAGTCTTAGCTTATGATGGGCTGTCTTGTGCATGACCGTCTAGCTGTTGAGCATAACTGGAGAGCTAAGTGAAAGAATTCATTAACGAACTTGTGCGGACGACGAAGAGAGCGAGTGACAACTCCCTTAGATCGGACTTACAAACTTAGCCGTGCCTGTTGACTTCTCACCGCGTTCATTCGCGAACGACGAAGAGAGCGAGTGACAACTCCCTTAGATCGGACTTACAAACTTAGCCGTGCCTGTTGACTTCTCACCTATTCGAATGAACGCGGTGAGAAGTCAACAGGTGAGTTCTCGATTGAAATGCATCTTACCGTGTCCGTTGAGAGGAGTCAACAGGTTAGGAGCCCTGCTTGCGCTATCCATACAGCATTGCGGGTCGCTCATTGCAAAGAGCCCGCCAAACTCTGCACAGAAATCCCAAGTCCGCATTACACAGATACAGAATATGTCGACTGGAAAAACCCACGAGACTAAATCTTCTCTAGACAAGCTGGGTTGAGAAACATGGCTAAGAGCTATGGAGCATTGGCTTCGAAAGAAAGAGTTACTCGATGTCAGCGCCTTCGGGCATGCGCTGAAGCAGCGATCTGCGCCAAGATGTGCAAAAGGCCGCAATGACCATCAGGGACAGGCAGAATTGCGTAAGCGGTGCAAGCACAGCGCTGGTAGGCTATACTTCAACACGTAAATGTAGTAAACTCTAGCTAAAGCATGTACCAGCTGAGAAACGTCGGGCGAAAGCAGTTCTTACGGCTGAGGTGATCGCCGTACCTCCGCAAGGTACAGTTACCGAAGCAGCCGCAGACGCAGGAGTTGAGGAGATCTACCCTCGGATACCAATATAGTCCCCAAAAGAAACGACTACAAGCGCTCCGGTGGCTGGCAATATTTCAGCAGACAACGTAGGGCCTGTCGTATCGGAAGACAATTCAAGCAGGCACACGCCACCAAGAATTGGCCTTCCAGGTAGCCTGGAGTTGCGCGATAGCTCCGAAACTGCCCGCATTGCACATGTGGTTGGCTACGATGGTAGTGGACCGCAGAAACTATCGCCAATACAGAATCTCGCTCTACAGTCCGAGATCGCAGATATTGCCACCTGCGAAGCTGAACATGACCAGCCGTCAGGTCTGCCACCTATGCCAGAGGCAATGGTAGGCGCAGCTGAGAGAACCAAGCCTGGTCGCACAATCAGATGGGAGCGATGTGAGTGGAGTTTCTCCCTGAAGACGGAGTATGCTGATGTTCCGCTTCGCAGTGGGATTAGAGCAGATACACAACCAAATTCACAAACAGAGGCTAGATGGGACCATCAAGCCGGTCATGGGCAGATCAGCAAGGGCTGCTGGAGGCAAAGAGTCTAGAAAGTCACTGTACCGTTCGGTAGGCGTCAGTGTCGTTCTTTTGCCACGCCTAGCTCACTGCTTACCTACAGATGGAAAGTCCCTCGGTCAGGCTCGCTATGGAAGCGTGTCTCGCCTTATGGACGCAAGAGAGCATTGGCTATCCGCCAGATTTCAAACTTAATCTGCAGGCCGATACGCTAAGTGATCAGCCGCTGAGCATCATATCGACAGGGGGCTTTGAGGATAGTCCCGTGTACGAGCCTTTTAGCAACGCCATGGGACAAGTGTCGGAAGCGATTAAAGAATCTCTGCGCAAGACGCACATAAACGATGATAAATTGGTAAAAGAGAAGGACATGTTGGAAAGGCGAGTCCATACTCTAGAAAAGGAGACGCTGCGCGCCAGAATGACCCAGGAGGCGGAAAAGGCTGAGGCAGAGCTGATGGTTAGGTGCGAGCACAAGCTGGCCATTGGTGTTCCATCGGAGCACTGGCTAGCTGAGGATAGGGAGTGGTGGCAGAATAAGAGGGGACAAGCCTTCACCGGCGATGCTTTGGGCGATATTGCGCGACCGTCCACGTAGTAGAGATATGTGGGGCGAGGAGGGCCTAACAGGACGGAAGGGCGAATGGTCTTGGCCCCATGGGAATCCATCACCCCTTCAAGAGCGACGGGACAGGAAGCGCTCAAAGAGCTGAAAGGCTCCACGTCTGCCTGGGATCGAAAAACGTCTGGGGTGTCTGATGTTGTAGGGTCATGCGAGGGTATTGTTGCCTTTTCAGATTCAAAGGTGATGCCGCTGGTGCTTTCTGCCCAGCTCGATTGCTCGTAGACGCTTCTTGATCTTAACACGGATACCTGTGTAGAAGACGGCGTTCCCCTGGTTGCAAACTGTTTGTATGGGCTGGTGAAAGCTTTTGCAACTTGGGTACTTGTGTTCCGGATTGCTTGAGGGGAATCTACTAACATCATTGTTCCTTTGCTTTCCTTCTGGTCTCCTCCCTGTAGTGTGAGCTGCGAAGGCGACGGTACTATTGCGAGAGCTATCTATATTTTCGAATGTCTCCGCTGTCTTGAGGATATTGATACAGCGCTCAAAGCTATATTGAACTCCTTCTAGTGCCATAAGACCAGAAATCTGGGAACGCTGGACGCTATATGCCTCTGTTACTCCACGGAAAAGTATCATAACCTTAACGATTTTCTGGGGTTCGCCACCAAGTTCGGCAAAACGGTTGGCCATTTCGGTGACACGGCCGGGCCAATTGATGATATTTTCGTCCGCGGTCATACGGAGTGTGAGGATGCACACTGCGCACTGTATAATAGCATCCAGTTGCTTGTATGAATCATGAATCAGAATTAGGCTTAATCTGAAAGCAAAGAAATGCAAAGTTGCTTCAAACGTCCTAAGAGTTTGAGGGCATATGGTCTGCACGTATTGGCAGATATAGATAGTGTCATTTATCGGATCAATACTGAATCCGCCAGAGTAGCTCAGACTCATTCCAGTTTGATGGCAAGTTGTCATCCAAGCACAGATGCCTATAATACTAAGGCTATTTTCTTATTCGATATCCTTTTATCGAATCTGACTAAATGAACATCTCATCTAGATGTGATTATGAGTTGCAAAGAACTTGCATTATCATTRGACAAATACCAAAGATTCGCCGCGCGCCG
>BCIL01000023.1:161242-228905 GCA_001599955.1 Cystobasidium pallidum | reverse complement strand
AGGTACTGCCGTGCCATCGGCGAACAATATATGACTTTTCTGATTGAGTTTAACTAACCCAGCTTCGATGTCTTTGGCCAGGGCTTCGCATTCTCTTTTTCCGTTTGGACAATTGTCATAGATACAGGGTCTAGGTGCGTTGTCATTGTTATTGTTCGTATTACTATTATCATTAAAATTCCTTCCTCCACCTATGGGAATTCTATTCGAGCCGGTAGCAAGTACTGACTCTCTYTTTGCTTCATTAGCATAGGAASCCCGTGTTGGGTACTGATTTGACCGGCTACTGGCCGGGGCCATGGAAAGCTGAGCAATTTGGATACGCAGTTGCTCCATTTGTCGGGTAAGTGACAGTAGTTCATTACTATCGTCTGAGCTAACGCCCTTTACACCAGTGGAAGCCTTAACAGCTACTGCTGGAAGCAGCTCATAGGCCGTCTCGAGAGCTTCTTCACTGGATTTCGGGTTTATTGCCTCGACATGTTCACCGAAAAACTTGTCTTTTCTGAAGTAAGCAAGGCCCGCTTTACGAAGATCTTGTAACTCGGGATAATCTTTGTCGGGATCAGCTTCCAAGACTTCAGTCCTTGCACTGGACTCCAGAATCTCGGATATAGGGGTCGGGGAGGTCTTTCGGGCTAATCGAAGCTTAACCGCCTCGCTAACTAACTTCCTTCTCAAGTAGTCCGAGAGACCCGCGACAAAATAACCGCCAGCATCACGCTCGGTCAGAAGAGACCTCTTTACTAGCGGGTTGCTTATGGTCGCATAGCCCACGTAGTATGCGCAAAACTGACCTAGACTCTCAATAGTGTGCTGTTCGCCCACATACGCCTTCAGTTGGCTAACAGTGTATTGCTTCCCTTCCTCATAATCATCGGGGAAAGTGTCCTTTAAAATCTCCTGGAGCTTCTTCCAGCTCTTCTCCTGGTAAGCTTCAAGACCTCGCAAATACTTTGCGACAATGTCGCTGCACCAATATTCGAGGCATAGAGCTCGAGAAGTTTCCGTAGCCTCCCACATATCGCCAAGCCGATTGTAACTAGAAAGGAAGGAGTTGACTCCAGTCCCGTCAAAGAGCTTGACCTTTTTAGGCAAYAGTGAAGCCGGAAGCGGCATACTGCGCTTGTGAGTGACACCTTCCATTTTGAGACTGGAAAGTGCAGGGATATGAAATAAAGAAAATAAAGAGTTCGAAAGTGGATGTACTGATTGCGAAGGAAAGAGAAWGCCTGTCCGTGGTCACCAGATGTAGAGCAACGTATCGTATGTATTGGCGTAATATAGCTGGGCAATCTGAGTACCAAGTCTCGAAGTCCTTCGGCGATCTCCGATATCCGGTATTCCCGAGGCTAAAGGACTTGCTGCTTCTAGAGCCAGACTTCTAAAACGACAAATATAGACGATACTGCTATAAGGAGGGCAGCTCCTGTGCTTGACGAATCCTAACGGACTCTCCAGCTAACGCTGGTAAGGGAATATTCGGGTTGTAGTTCAAAGTATACGTTTGGCCAATACTCGTTATATTGCACGAAGAAGAARRGCAGCTGCTTCAGAAGCTGCTRAGGACAACGAGAGGCTCTTACAAGGTAGGCTGAAGCTATCAAAATATACTAAAGTTACTAAATGCGGTCTGTYCTGTAGTTGTCTTTCCGCTTGCTCTYCGATCAGTCTTGCTGCTGACATTCGTGGGTTGTCGAGCTTGCTTCAAGATACCAGCAAGAGAGACGGCCCGCAGTCAATGTGAGTGATCAAATCACCACACTGTTTAGAACCGCAGTCAAACGCAGAGTCAAGAAAGAGGTCGGTCGGAAATCAGTGAGTTTGGCCGTCATTAGAGGTTTCCCAGAGGTTTGGTCACGTGTTAACGCTTGCCGCTCACCCGTCCTTCAGTTGAGATAGCTAGCCGGCAAAGGCGTAGAGGCTCTCAATCTCGCAAACGCCCACTTCTTTTGTTCTCGCATCATATAGTATCTTGGGCGTAGCTTACGTGTCACGCTCAGACTGCCCCGGCTTGGTTGTATCACTGCTTTTATGGAGGGTGGCTACACTCTCTGCCAATTGTAGCATAGAATTCTCTCAGACGAACAGAAGGGTCTTTAGCTGGTGCATGAAGTTCCTTAATCAGCCTTTGCGTGCCCTCGGAAGATCTGGCTTTTATTGCCCCCGAACCCATCAACAACTGGAATCGCACAAGAACGTGCATTATAGAACCTCACTAACATGACAAAGCGTGTCACTGATAGCGTTCCTTAATATCATAGCACACGTCACTAACGTTCTCATCTCACTGGATTCTTGCTTGTCCGAAGAAAGTCGATAGCAAATCTACGGAACAATGCACAGAATAAATCTATCCCTGGCACCGGTGGCGAGGGGGGCACCGAATAGTTTATCCCTAAATCTAGACGGAGCTAACGCTTCGAATGAAAAGGAGTCAAAGAGTAGCGGGACGACTGAGAAGGTCAAACTGGCTCTGAGCAGGCTACAATCTGTTACTGCCTCGGCACCTCCGGCGCTTGCAGTCTTCCCTAATGTGGAAAAACGTAGTCCAGTCACCATAGTCCGCCGCCAGCAGTAAGATAGATAACCGTTTGATGTGTAGACTGTTCTCACACCAACATGGCCATATCCTACCGGCAGGTATGGTGAATAACCAGTCGCTGCAGGAGGCAGGGGAAAGCCATTCTGCGAAAGTAGTGCTTCATGCTGTGGGTAAGGACTATAATTCCCCCCCCCCCCCCGSCACTCAAGCTGGCTGGGGAGGACGAGCAGGAACAGTCCATGCGCCTCGTGCTGATGGGCGTCCTGGATGTTCAGAATCAGCAGCAACAAGCCTGGCCCCTCGTGCTGACGGCAGTCCCCTTGATGGCAACCCCAAGAAAGGACTATCATTTCCCTCCCAAGCTTGCCGGGCTTCCGGCCCACTGTACATTGAGTTGGGAGGACAACGAGCAGAAACGACCCCTGCGCTTCGTGCTGATGGCAGTCCCCCTGAAGCGCGATTCGCAGTGGAACATGCATTATGATTAGCTGTGTACAAAGGATGACGGTAGCCACCCGGCAAGCCATCGGATGCGTTGCAGATCTACCAGACTTACCGGTCTTAGCGTAAACACCGTCCGGCATCGGAGGCCCTTGTCTGTCTGAAGTACTCGGACGACGATTGTGGGGTTCTCTAGGAGGATTTGGAATGTGACCTGGCCTTTGTGCTCCGCATTGTGGCGGGTGACTAGCGTGTGAGCCATACTCGGGGCCTGGTTTCTCAGAGGCCCGTGGCTTCGGGTGTTTAGACTGACTCTTGGATGGGTCTCGCGTTCCGGGCGGGAAGTTGTGACCTTTGCTAGCGCAGAAGCCGTCGTAAGGGAAGCCTTCCCCCCGACTCGGTCCTAGGAGCAGATCGAATTGTCAGTGTGCAACTGATAGGCATACATGGGTATTCCTCCAGGTGCCTTAAACGTATTAGCACGAGATGTACCGTCGGCCGCATGCTTGTTTGCGTCTGAAACCGACAGTACGTGTATGAACTTTGCCCCACCTTCGGATCGATTACCTTGCTTTCCAGTCGCCGCAGTACTGGCGTTTCTGGCCTTCCCAGAGTTTATATTCGGACCTTGCGCTTGCCTTTCTTGCGCTTGCCATTCTTGCGCAACTCGCTGGGCGCGTCTTTTGTCCCGTGCCACTCGCTTAAGATAGTCTAAATAGCTTTCACGCTAGTCACGACAGACCGCCATGATTCATTTCCATGCATCTCCCAGGTAAGATAGGAGAAGCACGACCTACATTCTCTCTTGGGGGTTCGGCTCCAGCTTGTCGGATGTGGTATTTTCCCATGGGTGGCGGGGGTAGCTAAGACCGGATTTGCGTGTCAGCTTGAACTTGCCCAGGTAGTTCAATTGTAGGGCACCTGCGTGCTTACCTTTTTGTCCTGAGAAATGATCGCCATGCTGTCGTCGTTGCGATGCTGATTGCCCTTTTCTACCAGTAAGGGCGGCAGTTGTCACGAGCATAAAAAGGCTGTCATCTTGATTCAAGCCTTTCTATCGCTAGAAATCCGCCGAGCACGGTGGCTATGCCTGGCTGTGCCCGTTGTTCGGCCCCGGTGCTTTGCTCACACAGCCCGCTCATGGCGAATGGTCTAAGGGTTGGTAGCTGGGATTAGAGAGTTCTGCAAGTGCTGTTGGGCTTGAGTCCACCAACATACCTCTCAGAGTCTGCGGCCAAAGCTCGCGTCCAAATCGTGTGCCATGCCTGGTATCAGCAAGGCACCGGGGTGAGTCGGAGAGTAGCGCTCTGTACTGGTGAGCTCGGTTGCGGCAAGTGCATACATGCGTTCAAAGCTCGAAGCAGGGTACACTGATCTTGGCAGATTCTCATGACCTCGGCTTGGATCTGAGGAATCGACATTCTTAGCATTAAGTATGTCGACAGCAAGGTGAAGGTCCGTTCAGGCCGCTTCGCTATAAAGGAAAAGACCCTTACGGAACATAGAAGATAATGACTCCTTGTGGAAGAAATACAAAATCTGTACGAAACATCAGGGAGCTGTCGCAGAAATCATATAAACTTTATACAGTCTGGAATGCAAGTTAATTCATCGAATGGTATGTAAAGAGGAAAGCCCTTTTTCCAAACTGTTCAGTGAATACCCTGATTAGCAAGGAAATTCTGCAGCCTTCGGAAGACAGTCTCATCGTAAATTCCATTTGAGAAGTCAACCACTGGCCCATAAACGGGTCCCATCGGCCACGCTAGATCTCGGAAAGGGGTAGGTCGTAAAGGTGTTTGAAACCCACGGATCAGCCCCATGAGTTGAACCTCTACGATTATTGGCCCCAGAGAATGACCGGCTCTGAGACCTCTGGGGACGCAACTCCGAGGTTTGCGGGTCTTGATTGTAAGATGCCTGACGGAACCCTGGCCCCATAGAACCCCCCGACCTCCGGGGAATCCCCGATGAGGGCGGACAGCCATGCGGTTCACCATGCGGAGGACCAGGGGGCGAATAACCATACGAATTAACATGCGGATCACGATGCGGAGATACATTCGGATAACCCTGGAGATAACCAGGCGCATTAAAATGCGGATGTCCATTGCTCGAAGCCATGGGTGCAGGTTGCGGATATCGCCTCGGGTCCTGTTGACTCGTAGTGGTA
The DNA here is from genome assembly GCA_001599955.1 of Cystobasidium pallidum. Classification (NCBI taxonomy): domain Eukaryota; kingdom Fungi; phylum Basidiomycota; class Cystobasidiomycetes; order Cystobasidiales; family Cystobasidiaceae; genus Cystobasidium; species Cystobasidium pallidum. The sequence goes on along the minus strand of BCIL01000023.1, from coordinate 223,746 downwards.
GGATATGACCTCCTATGTTGCAGTGGAGTTTGTTGTTGACGATGGTCATGTGATGTGCTAGGATGCCCTTGGGGTCCATAATAAGGATCGGAAGGATAGAGCGGGGGAGGTGCAGGCCTTGTGCCAGGTGGTTGTGATGGCCCAGAATAGCCATCAGGTCCTTGCTGTCCAGCATGATGGAACGGGTCAGTTGCAGGCATTGGGCCATATTCATGTGATGTACCAGGATAGCCACCACCTCTTCGCTGTGTGTTAGGCACAAACGATCGCTTAGGGGGTGGACTGGGCGCAGGAGGAGGAGGTGGAGGAGGTGGAGTGGGCACACGAGGCCTTTTTGGAAGGACAGTCAGGGAGGTATAATGCTGCGGGTTTTCCCGCGAGTCAGGTGGTGCATTGTCAACCGAGGTGTAGGCAGTGTGCCTCCCCTGGGGTGGTGGACAATTGTCGCCGGGACGAGGTCCCGCTGGTGAATTGTTCCCTAATCCCGCTTTGTTAGCCGCGCGTCCACTCCCGGGGTCCGTGTATGCCTGTCTGGCCGGTCGCTTCGCGGGACCTTTTGGAATATCGTCCTTGGTTGCATCACGTCAGACATTGTCATTACCGCCAATGTATTAGACAAGACACAGAGTAATAACTCACAGCTCTACTTTTGCGCCCGGTAATATTATGAAATCTCGCTTCAGGGGGGCACGGCATTGAGTCTTTGTCAAAGGCATATCTCGAATCAGCATAAGGCTAACAATCTGAGTCAGCTACTGTACTTCGGAAAAAAATGCTAGCTTCGTTTACAAGGCTTACCTTGGTAGACATATCAGGCGTCAGGATGCTCGGACGAGAATACTTTAGGCGTCGTGCTAGTCTTTCTGAATTGTTGATTTTAAGCAAAGCAAAGAGACATGCCCGGCCGTAGGCAGTCTTTTTATAGTCCGCCTGCAGGAGCGAGCCAGTGAAGCGGTGCTCAGAGGTATAACGTCCTCGATCTAGGTACACAGCCCAACATAGCTCATCGGCAACTACGCCAGCATGCCGTAAATCCGCCCCGCCACACCGCTTTGGAAGCGAGACTTGCGTAGGGAATTGTCCCGATAACGTGAACTGCTGTAGTTTGTAGTAAGGTATACCACCTCTGCAGTATCGGACTATACCATAGCGAAGCTGCAGGGCAAGGCCGGCCATGTTGACGATGGAGACTAGACAGAACAAGGGATGAAGCGTGTATGATCAAGCTTGCACTGTCGGCAAGTCTGCACGGCGGCTTGATGGCAAGATGCCGGGGGTTGTAGCCGTGCTGTGCATATTCGTCGTCGTGAGTAGCCTCGCCTACGCACGCATGACATCTGGAGACGTTCCGGACGCGTGGATGAGCAGACATGCCTATCTGGCCACAAGGCTCGGATGCAGAACACTTTCAGGGGGTTCAAGTGTGGCAGGACACCGAGACTAATGCATACGGGCGTTGGAGAATCATTCAGTGGTATGTCCGAGTTTGTACAAATGCGCGCTGGTGCGCATTGCCATGCAGAACAGTGTTTTCTCGAGCTAGCCGTTAAGCGGTTCAGTTCCTTTCCAATCGACGCATGGTCCAGCAAGATTGGTCTTCTCCGGTTAGATGCATTAAGGGTCTCACATCTGCTAACGGATCGAATATCTATGTTCAGACATGTCGGTGAAAGCGAAGTCTTTGAAAGAAGCGGTAAGCTTGGATCGCAGTGCGTGATCGATAGGCCGACATTGCAACATCTCCTCAATGCGTATTGACCGAACACTTACAGGGTAACAATGCTTTCCGCCAAGCACGCTACAATGATGCCGTCCTGCTCTACAGCGAAGCTTGCCAGCTTGATCCAAGCGAATATACGTACCCCTTGAACCGATGCATGACCTACCTGAAGCTCGGCAAGCTAAGAGAAGCGGAAAGAGATGCTACCAAGAGCTTGCAGTTGCTACCTGCTGGTAACACTAAAGCTTTGTTCCGACGCGGTCTTGCAAGGAAGGGATTGGGCAAGATGGACTTGGCTCGTCAAGGTCGGAACTAATCCCTAGCAGGTCTGCGCTATACTGATACGTCCGATCTATTATCTATAATACAGACCTTATCGCTGCCCTGAAAGAGGAGCCCTCGAATGCTGATATCAAGGCTGAATTGGATTCCCTGCCTCAAAGCAGCAGGGAACCCTCTGACAACATTCAACGAGAAACCAACCATGTAAGCCTGCTGAACGAAGTAAACACCCTTTGGGGCGATGCTTGCAACTAGCTGTATGTACTCATTGGTTGTATGAGCAGACTACGAGCACCCCAAGCAAGCCAACTAGTTTAGCGGCCGATAAACAAGCTTCAGAACGTCAACACGCACTCAAGGCTGCGATTGAACCGGAACGAAATGGCAAAGCTAGCGGTAGCCTACTTTCTGAAGTTTCAAGCAGGCGTCTGAAAGAGTCTCCCACTCAAAAACAAGCCCGTATGCCAGCCCTGGAGAATCCTCAACACGCGACGAGCCCGGAGACTATAAGTCGAGAGCCATCTTCGTCGCAAACTACGCTAGCATCGACAGGTAAAGATTTCAAGTCGCTAAGAGCTGCAAGGAATCAAAGGCTTGCTTCCTTCCCACAACCTGTCAAAGACGCTACACAAGCTTCAATAGGAACGGGATTTCAGGGTCCGCAGGCGTTAGCTAGTCAAGACAGTGTTCCAAAAGCTACCTTGGAAACGACGATAGCACCTAAAAGCATGTACGACTTCGAGACACGGTGGATCAACGAAAAGGCAATTGACGCTAGAGCTGCCATGATTGTTGCTCTCGTCACGCACTGCGCGTCGCTACCCGATTTCTTCGGTAGCAGCCTAACTCCAGAACTGCTGGATGACATGCTTAGCTGTCTTGACATCGCGTAGGCTTATATAAGTTGAATCGACACATGAAACCCGAACTGGAGCTGATGCTTAACGAATGTCCGCAGGTGCCGAGAATACCCCGAGGTCCGCGACAAGAGTATAGCTTTCCTGCACGATCTTCCACGATGTGCAAGGTTTGACTTTGTGTCTATGCTTTGCGCCAATTCTGCACGTGAGTACGCACATGCCTCACTCATCTAAACTCTCTATAACAATGTCATCATCTGCAGTCGTCAAGAACATAGTAGCGACGGATCCCAGATCTACACGGATCATGAGCGCATGGGGTGTGAGCTAGCACAATCCGTAACGGATGCCGGTGTGTAGGTGTAGTCAGGGTGTTCTCCTGAAAGTAAGGTGTGTTTCCCTAAAGGGGATAGTTACCATTGCACGTCTTGCGCCGAGGTAATATTAAGAGTTGGCACAAAGTCGTTCGACAATCAAATTATAATAGACACCGTTTCTTATCCGACACAGCGGTGGTTGCGTTCATTGTCCGGGAAGAAGCTTCTTCAGTTTTCGTATATGCGCAGGTGTAGCATACCCCGTTTGTCCTAATCGATTGAGTCGTTCCGCAGACAGCGAGACATTCAGATGCCGTTTGCCAGGGCGTCCCTAATCGCAGTAAGCGGAATAAACCTGTCAGTTCTAGCTCTGTTTGAAGGACCTCCCAAAGCTCTCTGGCCACCACATCTCGACGTACTCTTTTGTATTGCCCGGTTGGGAGACTTGTCCAGCGTTTAGCGGCACCTTTCTGCAAATAGGCGAGGCATGAGTCAGCCCATTGTCAGAAGTGGCCCATTCTACTGTATAACACGCACATGCGTCTTGATCTTGACCTTCGTGTAATCTGGGCTTGTAGCGCTAAACTGCCTGATGTTCATGATCTGCCCTAGAAGTCTGCCTTGCCAGCTTGACGAGGGCTCTGCCGCGACGTTACAGCAACAGCCAGACATTGCCCATGACGACGTTTGCCGTGTATTGACAAGTCGAGAGCGGAATAAGCTCAGCATTGTGTGGGTTTGTTGGCGGTCGGTAAGGTGTCATGGCATATATCCCTGTCTCGAGAACTCATGATCGAGCGCGCTTGTTGAACTGATTACTGTCTCTTATCACGCTACGCTACAGACGGGAACGGCTGGGCCCAATTGCTAAGAGTCTGATCTCTATTCCTTACAATATACAGCGCGAAGTCAATGCACCATATCGCACAATCTGCGACAAAGTCACACCTGTTGCGAAGGCGGGCAGTGACCGTTTGCAACATTAGAGTATAGCCCTAAGCTTGACGTACTCCGGTCTCCCTCTTTGAATTTCTCAACAAGGCGGGCTCGTAGGTCTGAATCTCTCACCACCTTCAACCAAGATGGCACGTATGCATGTCAGCAAAGTAGCCGCACACATAGAGAGCCAGTCGCAAGACCTACCTGCTGGCTGGCTAAGCTTTTCAGACGTTTATCTACCTCATTCTCCTGCTCCGCCTCACCACTTCCGGCTGAAATCGCATCATCCTCGCCCTCGGTTTCCTCAATGGTCTCTGCATTGCTGAGCGCTCGAGAACCTGCGTGAAATCTGCCGGTACTTATGGGAAGATTCTCTGGAGAAATTCCTTGTTTTTGTGCCACAGACGGACTAGAGCAAGCAACAAGTTGTGTCTGATTAACGTGAATAGCATTGGCAGGGCCGTTATGGGCGTGAGAAGGATCATCGGAGGTGTGGCTTTGCAGAGTAGGTGGATACCTCCACAATTTGAATGGCGACTGACCGCCGCTGATCTGTCTCAGAGAGTGCTGCTGAGGTTGCCGCGAAGCGTCGTATCCGTTCTGATCTGCAGCACCCACGGAGGCGGAGGTCGGGAATGGGCTGACCGACCGAGGCTGGTCAGATAATGCCGGAGATCTCCTTACTTCGGTCACTGATACATTACGTTTGCGTCTTGAAAACGAGGAGCTGGTGAACCCAGAGAGCATCTCTTGTATAGAGCCACTTATCGACCTTTTATGGCCTAAGGAAGGTCTTTCCGCAGTAGTTGAGGATATCGGAGCGTTCGTATCGACCATGTAATGGAAGGGCTTATCTGACGAGTGTAGGTCTGTAGGTCCGCCAAATTGACTGCTGGCGGGCGTCAAAGGGGATTGTTTCCGTCTAATAGAGAAGAGTCGGTTGCGAGCTGACGGAGTTATAGACTCATACGCAAACATGTCATTCGAGCCTGACGATACTTCGGGCTCCGGCCCTGTCCGCATAAGAAGGTCATCGGCAGAGGCTGCAAATTTGTGACGACGTCCGAGCTCGTCTACTCCTTGCTGTCTAGCACTTGCCTCTGACGTCCTAAGCAGATCCGCACTTCGCTGCCTGTGGTGTTTTTCCATTGCGGGTCGGCTTTCTTGGGTCTTGCGTCCAAATCCTAGAACGCTAGTTCCGCTCACACTGCGCCGGCGTGGTGGACCAACGTATTCGGTCGGGTGCCAGAGCATGTCTCTCGACTGAGGTGCCGCAGCAGGACGCATTCCCGCTGCTGGGGGCTTACCAAAGTCTTGGTTGATGATTGTGTGCAGCAATTGCGCTCTTTCTGCTGTGTTGCCCGCAGCGAGGTTACTCTTTTGGCTGTTGCTGGATGGTATTTGGGGTGCTGCCCGGTCTCGCGACGAGCTTGCGTGAAGGCTAGCATTGCTTTGCGAGTCTGAAGCTGTGAATGTTGCGTCGGGCCTGTCTGTTTTTTCCGACATCGAAGGCACGGGGCCATGAGCGACGGACCCTCCAGACCTCTGCTTATGTTCGTACTGCTCCCTTAGCCAGTCCGAAATTTTCTTGTTCGAGGGTGACGCGGGCACTGGACTTGCATCCTGCGATGTCGACGGCGCTTCAAGGGTAGAGGAAGGTCCGGAGTGATAGACCGGCGGGACCTCAACATGAGCCTTTCTCTCCTCATCATTAACTGTGCAGACTGATTCAATTTCTTGATCGACAGCTCTCGCCTTGCCTTTAAACCTTGCTGCAGGTTGTTCATTCTCGGCGTCAGCAGGTGTTTTGGTGTCTATTCGCGGCATTTCTAGGCTGCCGTTGTTGACGTGGTTTGAATCAGAGTGCAGATCCGCTGCCTGCTCATTGCGCCAGGTCTGGACATCACCTCCATTTTGCAAGGTGCCGTCAGATGCAGAAGTGCAAAGAGGGTTGCTGATCTCGGCCACAGGCGTTTTCTGATCGTCAAGGGAGGTGTAGCCGTTGGCTTGCGACAACTCTGCGTCTGCCTCAAATCCTTCAGGTAACATGGCCTTCTTGATTATCGAAGACTCTATTCTCGGCGGTAAGGCAGAGGCAGGGGTCATATCTGAGCGCATGTGGGTCTTGCCAATAGAACGCAAGTGATCAGGTGAAAGCGAGCCCTGGATCGATTCGTGTTGACTGCTCCCGTGTCCTGACGTAACCTCTGAAGATGGTGACTTTTCTGTGATATGGAACGAGGCATAGTGTTCGGATGGTGGCGTTTCAGGTGCGGATGTGCTGATTGTACTGTAGGAGTCGAAGCGATTGTGGGAATGGACATGAGCTGTCAAAGGAAGTGGTAAATCGAGAGCACGCGACCCGGTCATCAGCTTCGCCCCGACTTGGATATGTCTGTAGCACAAGCACTTACCTCTGGAATAATTCGACGTCGCGCTTCCATGAGGTGAAAAAGTCCCTTCTTTGCTGGATGGACTTGGATATGCTGCGATAAAAGAGAAGGAACGGGCCTTTAAAGTTTTGTACAGCGTGGAGATGTAATTTTACTTACAATCGTCGACGTTTTGTAGGTCATCATGATCGTTAAGGAGCTGAAACGCCAGTACATTCAGAGAAAGCAGGGATTCGAGGGAGTCTGACCGTTGAAGTTCAGTGCCACTTGGATTGTAATGCTGGGATTGCGACGTCGACACGGGCTTGTACACGAAAGCTTGTCCTAGTTCCGACAGCTTTCCTGGTTCTTGCGGTAGGTTGCGGTCTTGCATGTTCGGACTGCCGGCAAGTGCGACCGGTGAACCCTCGGAAACATAGTACATCTGCACGGTCCTGTTCGTGTTCATAGACAGCTGTAAGGGAGTGGGAATGCACAGCACCCGCTTTTCCTGCACTTCTCGAGAGCCTTGGACCCCGAATAATGGCTCTCCGGATCCTGCCAGATGTGCTGCAGTGCGGCTGCGGAGTCCTCAGCTTGCGCGCTTCCACAGTGCAGTATATGCTTGCGGGAAAGATGTACGGGTGGACGTAGACGGAGATGCAACATGTATGGAGCTACCCCCCTCTTCCTTGTGCCATCGGCCGTCTTCGCCTAAGTAACGTCCTCTGGAAGCTTTGATCGCACTGCACAGGCTTCTTTTGGTAAGTGGGCCGTCTGCACGGTGTGTAATTATAATACGTTTTATGCTGTCGGGTGACTTCTCGTGCGGGACAGACGTTTGCAGCCGGCATGGCTGATCGGCTAGCTAATAAGCTACTAGCTACTCATCCCGGGCTGAGACACGGCAGCCATCCGCAAGCCCGCCTGGAAAGGCGTCGTAGTAGGATCATACTCGCAAAGCCTACGAAAGATGCCAGAAATAGCCAGATCGACACACGATACACGCCGAGCTCTGCCAGGACTGCACTGCCATCAGCTGGGCACTCTTCCTGTCATCGATTCCTCGGACTAATTGCACGACTTGACGCATCGCTTCATGGGACTGGCAGCAGCTCTGCCTCCACAATCGTACACGAAGGTACTTCGGCCAGTCCTGGGAATAGCCTAGGCCGAGTTCTCCGTCTAAGTGTCGCGACATTGCAGTGTCTTCCCGATGATTTTGCCACCGTGCTGTACACTTAACACCGGCGTGATCTCGCTCCCACCCTTTCCATCGCTATCAACCATGTCGGAGGCACCGGACAGGACTGCGCGAATGGTGTGCTGGGAGAAGCGAGACGAGTACTTCAAGTGTCTCGACGACAGCGCCGACAACGAAGCCTCGTGTTCCAGACAGAAGGTGGCCTTCGAAAAGAACTGCGCCGCGAGCTGGGTGAGCAGTCCTGGTGGACACGATCCAGCGATAGCCCGCAGCCTATTGAAGCGTTCGCACAGGTCGACTACTTTGTGAAGCGCAGACAGCTGCAGAAGAGGCAGGATGCAATGTACGCCAGAGATGCGGGCAATCTAGCTACGCAAAACGCATCAGTGCCGAACAATGGCCGGCCATGACGCAGGACAAAGGTTCAGTGAATCACCACATGAGGTGTCGGCAAACCACACACTTAAGACTTAGACAGCCTTTCGCAGGCGGGTGTGCGAAAACACTTGGAGAGGTTTGCGTTCGCTCTTCAGATACAATATCAAGTACCGATAGTCCCGCTCGACGAACCCATTAGCAGCCACTATATCCGCGTGGAAAATACTACTACTATACACGTACATACCCTCTGTCGGTGGCAGGGTACCAAATCGTTCATCCGGTTACATGGCTTGTCATTCATTACCCTTGCATCCAGACACTCTGTAATCAACTACCGACATTGCCATGCATGCAAGCTGAGCAGTATACTATAGCAGCGTTTGTCGTATCCAGCAAGCATATCGTAGGCCATAGGTGGTCTATACATACTGTCACTTGTCTGCTGTGTCTGGGCGTCAATAGCATTGCCGCTGTCGCGAAAGCGGCCACCTCATGTGCCCGCTTGATCGCGCACTGCTCTTTGCTATGCACAACTGCCCAACCTCGTTTGTGAAAGCAGAACAACCGCAGCCATGGCATCTTCGCTACTCGATAGATCGCTTGATGACCTGGCCAGACAGGACAAGGATTCCTCAAGAAAGCCAGGCGGTAGAGGCAGAGGCAACGGCGGCTCGTCTCGCGGTGCCGGCAGGTCTGCTCCGTATGCCGTAAGGACGATGCATGGACATCAGACAACTGGAGCATAGCCCTGTTAACACTCAATTTCGCCTTTACGTCCGCTCCACCTCTACAATACCTGTTGCTACGCCGCTGCTGTACCCGCCCGTCCGCCATCTGCAGAAGCGCTCAGCGCGAGTCGACCATGATGCCGACACTTGGCAACACGACCTCTTCAACACCAACAAGTTAGACTACGGTGACGAGCCTTCTTCATCCGGTAACGCTAGAAGAGAGGGTGCTTCCGCGGTAGATGAAGGTCCGCGGAGCACACGCTTGAAGATCACCAACCTGCATTACGAGGTATCGGAGCAGGAATTGAGGGTGGGCTAGGCAAACATCGGTGCTGTTAGCGCAAAATCCAGGCACCTAATACCGCCCCGCTGCCCCCTCTGCGTCATATAGGTGCTGTTCGAGCAGGTCGGCCCGCTTGCGCCTCCTGCAGGTGGGCGAGAGACATCGAACCCAGCTATCAAAGTACGCGCTCTTTCTACTACTTACCGGGCCTGGACTTGACAAACGATACGAAAGACAAGACGGGAGCTCTCTTTCTGAGGGCACCTCTGCCATCGCGGTCACCTCTTCCAATCGTCGAGCGCCCGGGGTTCTTCTTAGACGAAAAACTTTCTATTGCAGGACCCTTACGCTTACAAAACATGCTTCTTACGGCCTTTATAGTATGATGCTTCAGGTCGTTCAGAGGGAGAAGCCACCGTGACATATGTAAGCCCTTGCAAAGTATTCGTCACAAGCTTGAAATGTAGTTAATGTAGTTGTGCACTTGCAGGAAAGCGAAGCAGACGCAGCACGTGCTAAGCAAGTTTTCGATAACGCCTTAGCGAAAGGTAAGTAGTACGCGGCGCATCACGGCTTTAGTCTCGTGCTGAGCCTTTTGCCTCTGGTTGCAGGTGAACGCATCGCCATCCAATACGACTTTACGATGCCACGCAGACCCAGGCGTCAAGACAACGATATTCCAGTTCGCGGTATCCCGAGAGGAGGAATCACGGGAGCAGGCAATCCACTCCTTTCCAGACTGTGAGAGCTGTAGGCAGAAACAGCTGCCTAACAACATAGCTTACTTCAATACGCCCTAGACAACCCGCCCCTGCTGGAAGCCAAAGGGACATCTCTACCAATTTCCGGGAAAGGGGCGTGCGCAATGACAACGCCAGAGGTCGAGGTACGCCGCCCAGTCGAGGCAGAGGGGCGCCTGCTGCGTCCAGAGGAAGGGGAGCAGCGCGTTCAGGCAGGGATCGTCCTACAAAAACCGTGGAGGACCTTGACAAGGAACTCGAAGAATTCATGGCTGGCGGCAGCAACGATGTGAGCTGTCAGAAAGTATTAAGCCTTTCCCACTACCATTCTAATCAATTCCTTTTCCATGGCAGAACAATAATGCGGATGATGTTGATATGGCATAACTTATTCACAACAACAGCTTGTAAACTTGCAGAGCAGTACATTAATATTTTACCTGTGGGATGTATACGTGTCTAGTGCTCACACCATGCATTCCACTCGGTATTGGGCTACAACTCCTGCCCCACCCTATGCCTGTTAGCACAGAGGCAAATTGCATATGATCAGGGCAATGCCTTTCTCTCGTCGTCGAGCATGTTTATCATGCGCGTAATTTCATCGTGCGGAGCTGTGTCGTGTGGTGTGGGTGCGATCGCATCGACGACAGCAGCAGACATCCCATTGCCCTCTGTACTCGGCTGTTCCGCATGTCCATTTATTTCAGGCTCTGCCGAAACCATTGGGTCATCTAACTCCATCGTCTCATTGCCATGTAGGACTGCAGCGCTAGTCGAACTGATATTCGATCTTCTTGGCGGGGCGAAATACATCCTTTCCGTTGTGGTAGTCACGCGGCGACTCTCGACGATCCAGGAACCTTCCTCCTGTCCGGGTATGATCTTGCGCACGACATTTTCATGCACTGTCGTTTTCACTTCCACTTCCTCTTCGCGTCGGCGAGGGGTGTTCGGGTGTTCGAAATCATAGACCGTCTTGACAACCTGAATAGGCGGTCTTTCGCGCCTCTCCCGGGTTACGGTGACTGAAGGCTCAAAGCTTTGCCTCTCGATACGCTCATAGTGGCTAGCGGCAGGACGTTCATTACCGGTCCATGCTGGAGCAGGTGAGCCCGGTATCATGAACGAGTCGATACCTGCAGCATTCGGCTGCGCTTTGTTCGTCGCAACGGTCCCGTCGAAATGCCTGAATTTCGCTGTTTTGGTCAAACCGCCATTAGGATGAATGCCATTCTGACTGTTCACTGATGGTTTGCGCTTATTCGAAATGCTCGCGGTAGCTGATCCCGCTCTCATGGTGGACTTTGCAGGAGTTGCATGAGCTCCGTACTGACTCGTAAGGAAGTCGTATGGGGCAGCTTCTATCCAGTCGGCAGCACTGAATTTTGGTACCTCGTCCCCTACAAGTCTTGGTGTCTCACTCTCGTGGTCCAACGCGAGATACACCATCTCCTGAAAGTCTGCTGCCATCGTGGCGGGATCGTCAAGGAGATGCCATGGCACGTTCTCTTTCGCAACTCGCCGCCGCTCAGCAGACATGCCCTTCGCACCTTCTTCTAATCGGTAGCTTTGTTCCACCAAGAACGCGGCAAGCGATTTCAGGCCTTCAAGAACGCGTTTTGGCACAACTTCTGTTCCTTTGAGACTATACTTGGCCTTTTCGGTTTCCAGGAGCCGGTGATAATGCCAGCCTACATACCAGCACATGGTTACGAAGAACGGAAACCTGAATTTTTTGGGGACTTTTGTGTTTAATTCGATCTGGTATACCCTCAGTTGGGTTGCGATGTTGTATGAGTGTAAGAAATTTCCTCCTATGACGAGCGCATCGACTGGAGTGTATACACAGTGAATCCAGCCAGATGGGATAATAAGGGTATTCCCTGGCTTCAGTTCCACCCTGTACACGCGATCACACTGATCGCCAAGCCAGGTGCCTGATTGTTGTTGCGCTGAACCGGACCATATTTCGTACTTTCGCAAGTTTTCAGGCGTAGGACTGATGAAGTAGAACACCTTCCGCCCGCGCAGTATGTGATAGAAAACGCTCGAAGCCGAAAAATCAATGTGCCAATCTGTCCAGCTTTCCCCAGGCGACATGAGGCAGTACTTGCTGACTTGCGGGTAATAGTCTTCTGCTTTCAGGTTACCGGGCCAATGTTGTTCGACCCAGTCAATCTGCCGTACCAGTTTTGGGGAGGCTACACGGTCTTTGATGGGGGAAGATGAGAGTTCCAGCGATATCACGTTTCTCACTTTTTCGCGATTCGGATCTTCATAATAGTCGGCCCACCGTCCAAGTGTCCAGTTATTCAACCCTGATTGCGATGCGACATCTGGTACCATCGGTGGTAACAAATTCATGGATTAGACAGATAGAGACAGATAGCGTGGCTGAGCAGTACTTTCACTCACCAATGACATCAATGGGCTTATCGCGACCGACTAGCTCTGCTATCTCGGACACTTTGATATCCGCAGGTAAGACCTTCATGTCCAGACCTTCGGGATTGTCAATGAAAATCGGCTCCATGAAAGCCTTGGGATCCGTTTCTAGCCAATGTAAAGTGAGTTGTTCCGCCTTCATCTTGCGAAAATGCGTCTTTGTTAGCGGTCGAGACTCTGCGACGGCTCTCCATGGATTTACTCTGGATCCAGCCGGTTTAGGAGGCTGTGGCGGTGGGAGTGGATCCACTGCAACATAATCGCTGAAATGAAGGCGTCAGATAGAATTCTAGAATCTGAAGGCGGACAGATGTTCCAGACTGACACATCGGCTTTCTTTCTGCCAGATTTTCGGTTGTGTTCCTTGAATTTGATGGTGAGGGTTTCGCGCGCCGGGTCGGTGATCGACGCCCCTATGCACGCCTGACAGTACCACTGTCACAATAGATTAGATTAGCAAATGTTGGTTCGGTACAGTATATTGAACGCATCGCTTACGGTCTCGAGATCGCTAGCTGCAGTCCCTCTTGCTAAATCGTCACGAATACAGTGCCTGACGGAAGGTACTTCATTTATCAGGCCAAACCCGTATGATGTGCAGGCAAAGGAAACCATACCAGTGAAACCATTGTTCGCATTGCTCGCACGCAACCCAGTTCTCTTGGGAGGTGCTGATCCGCTTTCTCTGGGCTTCGGGTACATTGTGACATACCGGGCATATATCCAACGCCTTCACTTCTGGCTGCGCATCTTGCACCAGGGTCCCAGGCTTCGACTCCTCTTCTTCCAGTGGTAACGGTGAAGAGGGGACGGGAGACAGCGAAGGTGAAGGCGAATGCGAAGGCACAGGGGCCGGTCGTGCTGATCCGTCGTTGGCTTTGAGCCTCTTGCTGCTTTCGGGAACTTCCAGCGACCCCCCCTCGCCTTCCGCGCTGTCTACAGAGTGATTGTTCAGTCCAGCCAGAGCGCTGCTGGTGCGGCGGGTCCGCTGCAGGCTGGTTCCCGACTTCGCCATTTGCGGTAAGTAGCTACAGTGCTAGTGTATAAATCAGAGCAGCCTGATGTCGAGTCCGTTGCTTTTCTCCGAGCTGTGGCGTGGTGATCGAGGACTTGTCTCCTGTTCAAGAGGAGCATTAATAGCCTCGCTTGCTTCCCCTTCAATTCGCGATAATTCGTCCCTCGCCTTCACATCTTTGGATCATGCCGGATGCCGACTATTCCCTCTATTACGTTACGGGGCCGGTTCCGAACGGTGTTGACTTCTTTGACAGCTTGGATTTAGCATGTCAAGGTCCGTGGCACAGACTCTGTCTTCTTGGCGCCGTTGGTGTTTACAAGCTGATAGTCAAGTCTTGACCAAATTGCAGGCGGTGTCACCATGGTACAGATCCGTGAAAAGACGGCTTCTACTCGGGAGTTTCTAACTATTGCCCAGAAAGCGAAGGCAATCACCGATAAAGTGTGTATGCTGCATGTTCCGGAGGGGTTCTCAGAGCCACATTAAGCCAGGTTCCTCAATAGTATGGTATTCCGCTGCTCATCAATGACCGACTGGATATTGCTCTTGCGGTAGGCTGCGGATTGCACGTTGGGCAGGTAAGTATCGCTTCCCGTGTTGTACCGGCATATTCTCTTACTTCCGCTGCTGTAACTGGACAGGATGATTTCCCAGCACCGCTGGCTCGCAAACTGCTCGGCCCAGACCAGCTTCTCGGTGTCAGCGTGAACACTGCTGCAGAACTCCAGCAAGTCCTACAGGAAAATGTAGCTGACTACATCGGCATCGGGCCAGTACATGCTACTAACTCTAAAAAAGATCACAATCCCAAGATTGGAGTACGAGGTATCCGAGACCTTCTCTCATTGCTTGGAAACTCAGCTTTAAAGACAGTCGCCATTGGCGGTCTAAACGAAGAGACGATCCCGAACTTGCTTGTACAGTCACCAGCGTATATCAAGGATACAGGAGGCTATAGACGGCTTGATGGTATAGCCTGCATTTCCGCCATATCTCAAGACGAGGATCCCCGACGGGCTGCTCAAATTCTGTCTTCTATGATGAGGTCTGGCCCTTCGGTGATGTGCCCGCCCGCTCGGATACAATCAAAGTTAACGCAGGAAGACCTTGTAACCCAAGTTTGCGCTCTATTTGATCGTCTACGGGGGACAGAGCCTGCCATCTGCCATAATATCACGAATCAAGTCGTGATGAACGATACTGCGAATTTGACACTCGCATTCTCAAGCTCGCCGATCATGTCCGGGAGTCCGGAGGAATCCGCGGACCTGGGAAAGATCATTGGAGCCTTGGTTCTGAATATGGGAACATTGAACGATCGTCAGATTCAGGCAGCTACGTTAGCGGGTCAAACAGCCAACAAACTGAAGAAGCCAGTCATCTTGGACCCCGTCGGAGTTGGAGCTACACAGTATCGCAAAAGCAACATGGCCCAGTTGATGGACGACGTACACATGACTGTGATCAAGGGCAACGCTGGCGAGATAGGAGCCATATCCGGTTTAAGTGAAGTTCAAAGCCGGGGCGTGGACAGTGCTGGTGGCAGCTTCAAAGATCCTGCGGCTGTGGTTCGCGAGCTTGCGAGGCGAGAAAGTGAGTGAAGGTAGAAGTTAGAACATCCAGCATCCTTGCTTATCTGTGCGCCTTCAGAGACGATAGTTGCGATGTCTGGAAAAACAGACTACGTGTCTGACGGATGGACAGTTGTCGCCATTGACAACGGTCACGACTATCAAGGGGAGATTACAGGCAGTGGTTGCATGTGCTCTGCCTCTATAGCGTGTCATATGACAGGCATGAAGGACTTAAGCGAGGCTTTCTTCGCGGCTGTAGCTGGGTACGTTTGAGCCTTGAGTCGCTACTATCAATACGGTCCACATCTAACTTATCTATCCCAGTATTGTTGCCTATAATATAGCTGCTGAGGTAGCAGGCAATCGATCCGATGTTAGAGGACCCAATACGTTCAGGGCAGCCTTGATCGACGAATGCTTCAACCTTAAGACCGAGCAGATAAAGCAGAATGCGCGTGTTCGAATGCTATAGGACAATTCGCAACTTTTTTGTGCTGCTGGTGCAACGCTAGCGCGCCGACGCCAAGGCAGAATCCCAAAATGCGATTTCCAGCTCTGTGGCTTGCCGGAACACTGTGACCAACCCTTGCAGGCGCTCTTGTGATGATACTACTGGCTTTGCAAGCTCTTCTAATGCAGCTGTGGGGTAAATGCTTTTTAGAGAAGTCGCGCATCAGGTTGCGGATATATTTATGCATACCACGTCCTGTTTCAACCGCCGTTTGATACTCTTGCTGCGCGTATGCAGAGGCCCAAGTGTAGTAGCGATTCTTGTCACTACATTCGGCTTCGTGACCTGACTTGGTCAAAAGCCGCTTGCCCATTTCTCCGTAGCCTATCAGACATGGCGTGGTAGCAACCGTTAAATCAAGCAGGTCCCCTGCTGAGGCTATGTCCAGAATGTATCGACTGTATGCGATCCCTGCGTTGCTTTGTTTCGTCGTGACCAGCTCTTCCTTTGTTATGCCCTGCAGTTCGCAGAGCTAATTCGCGTATAATTTAGTCGGATGCTCGATAAGATTCGCTTGTGAGGCAACTTACGCGAGCGTTGACTTGCACCTCATTGATGCAGTTCTGCACGACGGTCATACTAGCCGAAATTTCGTCGAAGGTTCTTGCCTTGTAAGCTGCAAGGGCATATACTCGCGCATAGTGGAGTAGATACAGGTAGCCTTGTCGAAGAAAGTGTTTGAAAGCTTCCAATGGAAGAGTGCCATCCCTAAGCTGAATTACGAAAGGATGCTCAATATATCTTTCCCACAAGTCTCCTGCTTGTGAGATGAGGAAATCCGTGATAGTCTGGCCTGGAGGTCTTCGGTTTCCAGGGTTATCACGGGAGAAGTTGCGCATGAAGCCGAATCAGCTATTATCAATCCGAAAGTTTGTTAAGAGTTCCCGGTTATTCGCACATAGAGAAGGCTTCCCCAGACCGTAGAGGCGCGCTGGTGTCATCGTTATGAATCGTTGGATGCTGAGTCATATTGTTAGGCTACGCTGTTATTCGGTCCGCAGGCTTCAGCGGGGTGATGTAGTTGGTAAGAGGCCAAAGGTGGCTCAGGGCATGTTAGTCGGAGCATGGAATCATACGATGCAAGTGTTGACAATGCCTGTTGTATACTTGATCATCATCTTGATACAGGTATGTACAGGGTTATGTGGCCGTCTATTTTATGTACAAAATCGTGACTTTAAAGATCGCAAGAGTATGGAATCCTATATTTAACGAATACTATACTCAATGTTGCTAAACTCCCATATACAAGGGCCTCTAATTCTCAGCCGCAGCCGCCATAGCTGTGTCCCAGAAGGCGATTTCTAGCTCAGTCGTTTGACGGAAGATATTTACCAGCTCCTCCAGTCTAGCTTTTGATAGCGGGGCATCTTTCACCATCTTTTCCAGAGCGCCTAATGCGGAGACATCAGCGCACTGCCTGCCTCGCGTAAGAACATGGGTGAGATACTGACCTCGGCCGGTTGTAACAGCGTTCTGAAAGTCTTCCTTGCCATAATTGACCGCCCATTTGTAATACGGATTATTTGTGGTCCTGTCGACTTCGCTGTCCGGCTTACTCAGTAGCCATCGGCCAACCTCGCCATACCCAAATAGGCATGGTGCCGTAGCAACGCGCAAGTCTAGTATATCACCTGAACTCGAAACATCTAGAACGTAGCGATTGTAAGCGATGTTCGTAACGCTTTCCTTAGTATTTTCGAGCACATCTTTGGAGATGCCTTGAGATTCGCAAAACTGGAGGGATAGGGAAAGATAGTCAAAATTCGCTGCGGCGTCGACAGGCAGTATTCATTCGTACTTGTAAATGTAGCTTTACTTCATGGAGTACGGTCTGTACAATGAAGGTACTTGCAGCCAAGTCTTCAAAGTTTTTCGCCTTATATGCTGCTAATGCATTTGTGCGGGCGTAGTGAAATAAGAATGAATAATCTTGACGAATGAAATACAAGAATGCTTTCATTGGAAGAGTCCCTTTGCCCAGCTGGACAACGAAGGGATGATAGACGTATTTTTGCCAGAGATCCCCTGTTTGAGCTATCAGGTAGTCTGTGAAGGGGTGTGGAGCATGTGGATGCGGCCTGCAACGAAAAGGGGCGCGAGTCAGCGTCGCGACGTACACGATGAGCGTTCTAGCGTGATCATATCATACGGAGGTAATTGGCGTTGGACCTTGGTATGCCCATGATTGACAGGTCCGCTTCCAGACCCGAGTGGAAATGCTGTTGCAATAGCCTGATTGACGTAACTACCTGCGAGATCTACTGCTTCCTGCATCGTCTTGCCTTTCGCTAATTCTGCACATATGGCAGCCGACAGTGTACAGCCGGTGCCATGGGTATTCTTCGAATGCATCTTTGTTCGTGAGAACTGCACTGCATTCCGCGTTCGCGAGTTGTACAGGATATCCACTATAACCTCGCTTTCGCTTGCCATCTTCTCTGTACTTTTCGGCAAGTGCCCTCCCTTGACAAGGACATATTGCACACCTAGTGCGGCGATCTTTTCAGCACATCGCTCCATGTCCTCCAGGGTCTGAATTGACCCTCTATCGACACCCGCTAATATTTCAGCTTCAGGCGTATTCGGCGTGACGATCGTCGCCCAAGGCAGAAGTCTGTTGGAAAGCGTCGAGATCGCCGAATCCTGAAGAAGAGTATGTCCTGATGTCGACACCATCACTGGGTCTATCACGACTGCAACAAGCGCATGGACCATGACCAATCAGCTTGCCAGTGCACAAACATCGCACATTTCGGCCAGCGTGACCTTAGGCTTACTCGGTGGGTGGGTTCCTTTCTGGCAGTGGGATTCCAAACAGTTGACAACAGCTTCTATGTTATCTTTCGAGAAGAGCATGCCAGTCTTGATGGCAGCAGGTGGAATATCGGCAAAAAGGGATGTGATCTGCGCCGATAACATATCCGGGTTGATGCCTTGTACAGCATCGACGCCTCTAGTGTTCTGGGCCGTGATGGCCGTAATAGCAGATGTCCCGTAACCTTCAGCGCCATCTGTTCAGCTGAAAGTGTTGTACTGATTTTGTAGGAGAAGCTTCTTCCTACATGATAATGCCGAGAACGTGGAGAGATCTGCCTGAATGCCAGCACCTCCGCCCGAGTCGCTTCCCGCTATTGTTCTGTAGGAATCGTTAGTCGGTCATTTGAAGTTCGCACTAGAACAACAACAATCAGCTTGACTCACAAACACACCGGAGGTGCATTCGGTCCCATTGCAACTTGTTGCTTCTGCCCGATCACGTTGTAGCGAAGCAGACCTAGTCAAGAGCTTTTCTTGCAGTGCTCAATTGGTTCGATAACAGCGTTAGCAGCAGCAAGTTGATCCGGGTAGTTTCACCATGGACTACCAGAACAGAGGTAAGCTGCATCTTCCCTGGCGGCGTGGACTCGCGCTGATCCAGTCTGTCATCCACAGTGTAAGTGCTATACTTGATCACGCACGCTTGAGAGCCTTCACAGTTATCGAAGACAAACGGATTCCAGGCAACAGGGCACTGATGTTGGACTTTCTATAGCGGTTCGAAGTTCGGTGGAGGTGGTGTTGCCGGCGAAAACGAAAGCGCGGTAGACCGGAGAGAACGTCTGCGCAAGCTTGCTGTAAGCTGGTTGTGCAGAACGTCTGCTTTGTTTAATCGACTTTCGCTGACAATGACTAACAATGTAGCTGGAGACCATCGACCTCGCAAAAGTATGTCGCATCCCATCTGCCCTACCAGCTATGTAGCGCCCAAGACTTTCCGGCTAGCTCAATCGCCAGAGGCAGTCTGCTGGCCTATCTGCGCGGTCTACTGCAGTTTTAGCTGACGCAACAGCCCATGTCATAACTAGGATCCATACCTTCTAAGAACACATTTGTGAGTCAACAAGGTCGACGTCTAGCCCTCATGTCTTAACAATCTTTACACCGACAGGGGAACAATCGAATGTCGTTTATGCTTGACGCTACATACGAATGAAGGCTCGTATTTGGCGCATACGCAAGGAAAGAAGCACCAGACGAATCTAGCACGTAGAGCAGCTAGGGAAACGAAGGATACGTCGATATATCAGCAGCAACTCCAGGCATCCCAACAAGCGGGTGGTAAGCCAGTCGTTCAGAAGAAACAATTTATCAAAATTGGCAGTCCTGGGTACCAGATTACCAAAGTCAAGGATCCAGTAACTGGGCAGCTTGGATTGCTCTTCCAGATACATTACCCCAAAATCGCAGAAGGTGTTCGGCCGCGCCATCGGTTCATGTCCTCATACGAGCAGCAGGTTGAAGCGCCCACGCGGGATTACCAATATATCACGGTTAGTTCTTCTGACGCTGGACTTATCTGGTGTTATCTTGCTGACTTTCGAATAATCCTACAGATCGCAGCTGAGCCTTATCAGACCATTTCTTTCAAGCTTCAATCGAAAGAAATAGACGATGGGGAGGGTCGCTCTTGGGAATATTGGGATCCCGACAGCCAGACGTACAGCTTCCAGTTCCTGTTTAAGTAGTGCTTGTCTTCCACGTTGCGTGAAGTGTGCTTGTGTTGTTTGCATAGACCATTGTCAGACCTGTATGCTTGTAGGTGGTGAAGAGCGCACCCGCCTGGAACACGTTTAACAATTGTGAGATGGGCCTTGAGTATAAACAGCTTCTCTTATCAGCTGTAGCCATGTCCTCCGCTGGAGCCCCAGGATGACATTTCGTGACGCATCTCTGTGGCAAGCCGTGCTTCTGCGCGACACCTCTAACGGCACACGTCCATGGAGCGTCCGCTTACGACCATCGGAAGGACATCCGAGCATCAGAGTGCTGCAACGGTGCTGTCTGCCTGGCCTGACGTGACCCTGCTGCCGGACTTGACCTTGCTCCCTTGACCCTGCTCCAACACCACGGCTTGCATAGACAGGCATTCGCAAGGGCAGCACACACGCATACATCGTCTGCAGGCCATCTCCACGTAGTGCACCATGTCGGTCGAGCTTGAGCCTAGCTCCCAGCTGGGATTCCACCGTACGTGCATTCCCCAGGAAGCCTGATCCACAGTGACTTCTGGCATTTCGGCAGCCTCTGACGCTGTTCTTGTTGCCAATACGTATACTCTGCATCCTGCCGTTACTTCTGGACCCGCAACGCTTTCTACATGCAGGTCCGCTCACACAGCTCGTGAAGCGGACCCTCACCATCACGAACAGCAATCCACAGCCTGTCGCGTTCAAGGTGAAGACGACTGCGCCTAAGCAGTATTGCGTGCGCCCCAACAGTGGCAGAATCGAGCCCAATGAGAGAGTTGAGGTACAAGGTGCGTCCCTGACTGCGCTGCCTGCTCGTAAACAGCCTTGCGGGACTTGTCCAGCTGACGCACTCCTGCCCCGATATATTGCGATCGGCCTGCATACAACACACTGCTTCGTGCCTGTCTCTGCGTATATCCCTATGCCTGCTTATCCAGTCTTGCTGCAACCTATGAAAGAAGAGCCTGCACCCGGAACAAAATGCAAAGACAAATTCCTGGTGCAATCCGCTGTTATCACGCCGGATCGCGAGACCAAGACACTTGCCGAGTTGGTAAGCTATCCGTATCCCGGCAGATGCATTTGCGCCTATGTGTGTGCAATTTCACTAATGTGCCAGTTGACGCGACCAGTGGACAACCGTAGAGGCGGACGTTAAGTCTGGCAAGGAAGGCGTCGTACATGAGCAAAAGATAAGGTGTGCATACCTGCAGCCAGTTTCCGGAGGTATCGACGAGACATACAATCAATCTACGGCCGAAGGCAACGATACAAGCATAAATGCTACGCCTTCCGCTTCGGGCTTCCTCAATGGTGCTACCCCTTCGCGCTTCGAGGACTCACGTTCCGCACCATCTTCCGCCATCAGCCAGAAGCCAGACACGAGAAGTCTACACGGTGGCAGTGATGCTGGTCTTCCCAACGAAAGTACATACAGTGATGCAACAACGATCGAAAAGGTCAAGGCTGCAGTTCCTACCAGTGTTGAGGAAGCAAAGGTTGCGGCTGCGAATGCAGCAACTGCAGTCGGTACGGCTGCGACTGGCGCAGCGGCGTCCTTGGGACTCACAGGCGGCAACAGCGTCTCGACTGGCGACTCCAGCGGACTACAAAAGCAGCTTGATGAAGCGAGAGCAGAAATCAAGCGTCTGAAGGAGATCATTGCTTCGAAGGAGGGAGAAGGCCTGCGTCAG
Organism: Cystobasidium pallidum; assembly: GCA_001599955.1. NCBI lineage: Eukaryota > Fungi > Basidiomycota > Cystobasidiomycetes > Cystobasidiales > Cystobasidiaceae > Cystobasidium > Cystobasidium pallidum. The sequence goes on along the minus strand of BCIL01000023.1, from coordinate 202,161 downwards.
AGGAACATCGGTTCAGGCAGCCAGGCATCTACAACCCAAGGCCCGGGAGCAGCTACAGCTACAATATCTCAAGACGGCATACCGCTACCTATGGTTGGCGCACTTTGCGCAGGCGTCTTCGTGATCACATGGTGCGTTAGCCTTGTTGCCTGCCATACTTTGGCTAATATTTCTTATGCAGGCTCTTCTTCTGAGTCTGAGAACTGTATGTGAAGAAACGAGGCGCGCGTCTAGACCTCCACTGCAAAAGGTGGACCACGGAATTATACGCCCGCACGAGCTAAGCAGCCTCACTCCCTCCATTACGAAGCATCCCAAGTCTGGCGCGAATTTGTGTCACATACACCCGAGCGTAGCGTTACTTTGCGAAGAGACGCTTCGAAAATCGATGTACTGTGATCATTACTTCTGCTAACCTATCCACTGCCACTTCTTGCGTCGTTGTCATCAGCCTTCAGTATAGACTACGCCGTTTGAGTCTGCTCTTTGTGTCCATAACGTCTGGCCTGTCGTACGAGAACATTTTCGAGTGATAAACGAGCGGAAATGATGAACCACATTTTATGTCCCATATCGATATTTTGCCACTCTTTGCTTTGTTCCTGCCCTTGCGTCCAAAATAGGTAGCCCTCGTCGGATCGCGAAGCATTTCGTCGGACGAATACCGTCGCTAGTAAATCAGAGAGCTATATCCACGTGGGATTCGCAAACATGGTTCGCTTTACATATGCGAGTCGAGAGGAAGTCGCGGATCTCGTCAAGGCCGGCAAGGCAGGCCAAGATTGTAAGAAAAGGACACCCTAACCATGCTAGAACAGATGTGAAAATAACTAAAGATAGCCCGACATACACAGATTTGGTCGTAGACGTGAGAGACGTACGCTTGCTGGTCTGGGACTCATGAACCGCATAACAGACCGTTAAGCTCACCTTCGGATGCAGGACGACTATGCCGGTGGCAACATCGTCGGGGCAAGGAACGTACCTTCTGCAGAGTTCCAGTAAGGCAGACTCTATACGAACTGGAAGTTGACCGTAAAGCTTGAGTACTCAAATCACTTCTCTTGCTACAGCGACCGGTTAGAGGATCTTATCAGCGAAACACAGGATGGTAGATGCATGCTTTTACCGAAGCAATAGATCGTACGAATAGCTGAATGCGTATATCACAGTTCCGAAAGTTATCGTAAGCATCTATAGGAGGATGCCTATGCCTTAACTGACTTCCGAGCGTCCATGAGAAGTTTCACTGCGCCCTATCGCGTGAGTAATGATCAGACTTGAATGGCAGCCCTGCTCTGACAGGTTTGTATTGTATGTCAGAGGTTAGAGGGCCAAAAATGGCACGCATATACGCTGAAGAGGCAGAACGACGCGGGAGTAAAGTCAAGCTTGCTTTCGAGAAAGAAGAAGCCAAGCAGGAAGACGTCGCTAGTGTACAAGCGTCCCTTGCTAATGAGGAAAATAAGCCTCAGAAGCCGGAGCAGGAGGTTATCGTCTTGCGAGGAGGCTTCACACAGTGGTAAGTGGCCGTTCTAGTCGTTGAACAGTTACATGATCTGACAATCTACGTTGCAGGCAAGAGAAGTACAGGGTATGATAGGTACCTGTCTGTTCCCTAAGTATCATACACTGACACTCTCACTTTAGAACGACGCTCAACTGGTCGAGAATTGGAAAGCTTCAATCTGGGCCTCTCCAGCCTATTAGAGGATGTCTTTGCATTGAATAAACAGCGAGTTCTGCTTCGCCTAATCAAAGCAAGGCGTGAAGGATTACTTGACAGCTTCGCTGAGGTGGGTGGGACAGCAAGTTCTAGCCTCACAGAAATAGATTGAACAACACGATTTATAGCTTAGACTGCTTAACGATGGGATATTACGACGACAACTGTCAAGGAATTTTGCTGGACTAATGACGACTAAAGAGTAATTCCAGGTGCTAGATGGGACGACTCGATGTCAACGGGCTTGTACTTTAGAAGTTTGGCCTCTGAATAGCACCCTCTTTCCGCGGCAAGTTAATGACTTCGGATTGAGCTAGCCTTTCTTCCAGTTGTGCAGTCGTGAAGTTATCTGAATCTCCGGAGCCGATAGTTTCGAAACCAACGATCCTGCGAAAATGGTAAGTACATGCGAATGTTGTTCAGCTTTACTGGGTAGGCTCCGAGTTTGGGATGTCTCCAATGTGACGCTTACTTGTCTTTTGTCACGCCGTCAACAAAAGTGATAACACATGGCAAAACCTTTATTTCAAGCTTGACGACTAGAAAGGGGACATTTGCAACGTCGACCTTGATGAAACGTGTTTTATGATGTTTGGAAGCCAGTTTCTACACGATGAGTTATCGGACTAAGCAGATGAATCGGCCTTCGCTAGCATGGTGCCCGATCACGTACCTCTAGATGTGAATCCATCACTTTACACCGTCTGAAATCTGGATGATAGAAGTGTATAACTGTATTCTTCTGCTTCCTGTCGCCCACGTGGTCATGTTAAAAGCGCAGCATAAGCGTTTTGGCTTGGAATTTCCAATACGGCTATATGCACGCCTCACAAAGTTGCTTGGATAACGTCTTTCTCAACCTTGATTTCCGCGAGCTGGCCCAGATCATCTTGTTTCTTTTCGCGCATTCTCTCAAGTCTGTAAAGTACACATGCATACAGTTATTCACGCTGCTTCGAGTTGAAATGCTCTGTTTGCAGAAGTGACATACTCTCGCTTCATTTGCTCCAACCGCTGTTCACGGTAGCCAGCCATGAAAGCATCTTCGTTTTCGATGTCCTGCTCTAGCATATCGAGCAATTCGCTGTCGCTGAGCTCATCATCCTTGTGCACCATAGTTCTGGTGTGATTCGCAAATACTGTTTCCCAGGTGAGAAGAGAGGCTTCTTACAAGAGTCTGGACGCGTTTATGAGGTGCAATCGTTAAAGTGGCAAACCTGGTTGGAAAACAGCCATGCGAGCAGGAAGAGACGGTCATCAATGATACATGCAAGCTTGTGTTATCTATTTTACTACAACGTCGTAGGTATACTACATCTAGTCAGGAGAGCGAGTAAACTTAGCTTCCTGGGTGTCTGAGTTCGAATCGAATAACTACCGCGATTAATACAGTTTCTCCTCCTTATGCCCGTGTTGCCGACCAGGTGCGATCAAGACATCTTGTAGATCCGTCACTGAGATGCTTTCCTCATGTCTCGCTGTACTACCATCGGGGACCTTGGTATGATTGTCCATTCTGTTGATGGTGCCCCGGTCTCCTGGGTGGAGCAGAGTATGATAGTGCGACCGGTGGCACTATCCTACTGTCGAATGATGATCTTCGCTTGGGTGATACGTCCGGGCCCTGCCACAAACCTGTTGTCCTATCCGCTTCGAGAGTGTTTCTGTCGGGAGGTGTAACATTACAGCTAGTCTGCCTACTTAATAGACTGGTTGGCGTTCTTGGCGATGGTATGCTTGATCCGTATTGGGAATTTGCTAGAGCGGCATTGACACCTAAGCTTATCTCCGAACTCCGACTGTGAGGATCGTGCGATAAAACACTCTCAAAGGTAGATGATGAGCTGAGGACTGGAGAATTGTGTGCCGACGATATACCACGAGGCTTCTCATCGAACAGATTTGAAGATGTCGAGCATGTGAGAGCGGGACTATCACGTCCATGGGAGGCTATCTGCTCCTTTTTACGTTGCTCTAGATCCTTTATGTACGTGTAAAGAGTGGAGCCGAGTAGGATAAAGAGGATACCAAATCCACGGCCACTGCGTAGATATGACGAGGTCAATATAATCAAACGTATGTATGCACCCTAGAGAGATAACTTACGCGGTTATGATATCCCCGAAAATCCACTTGCCTAGGAACGTTTGAATGACACCTCTCACAGCTGATGATACCATGTGCGTTACAGGACTGGTGACCTTGATACTCAAGAACCCAGCGATACAAATGAGGAACCCAAAGACGCCCGTTATGCTTGCACCAGTCAAGAAGGTCGTCAGAGGTGTTCCCTCTATGGCTACCATTTCAAGTACTGTCGTGGACTCTCCTGATAGGTAAACAAGCGGGAAGAGGAAAATGGCAGATAAGAGGTTGTTGTAGTACACCAAATCCATTGTGCTTCCTTTCACGACAGACAAGCTCTTCTTGACGACTATAGCGTGAACGCTGGTAGTCAAGCTGGAAAACACGCCGAGCATGGTACCGACAGCGGAGGCATTTATATGTTGACTCATCACGCCGAGGAAGAAACCTAGACACACTACGCCGACTGAGAGAAGCAGGGCGCTCGACGAACGTGTGGAGAGAAACAGATAGGAGAATAGTACCGTGAAGGGCAGGACTAGACCTCTTGCGACTTGATAAAAGGAAGCATCGACGTATTGTAGGCAGTAGGTATTGAAAATGAGACCGGTGACATTGATGCCAATCAATGGGAGAAGACCTCTACATGTCGCCCAATGTATTTTTGGGATAGTGAAATAGCCTATTGGGCGAGACGCCAAGCCGAACAAGCGCATGCGAGGTGACCAAATCAGCTTCACGTGACTTTACGGAGTGCGTGTACGTGAATCAATACTTACCGAATAGTGCGCTTATATGGAGAAGCACAACAGCGATGACCAGCTGAACGAAGAGGAAGAACAGGGGAACGCGAACGCTGTTCAGTACCCATTTGTTGGCTATAACCTTTGGAGCATGAAGCAAGTCAGATACAGCTACTACAGCGGCCAGGCCGATCTGACACTCACCATGACCAAGGCAGCGACAAGGTAGAAGAGGACGCTGAAGATGACCATTCCTCTACTGGCTGGTTGGGAATCTTCGTGTTTGCCACCACTGCTGTTGGCACTTTCTTTCCCAATTTCGACAGCAGGAGGTGCTTTATGCAAGCGAGCTGAGGTGTACTGACGAGGCGCTTCCATTCGGAAGCTGTTCGAGGGCATTGTATGGTACTGGTGATAACGATGCTCCTCCTTCTCGTTCCACTGATGGCTGTTAGCTTCCGATGAAATGGAAGGGAGAATTGATGATGATCTCGGCGGACTGCGAGCCATTGCTGGAGAACCGAGGAAGCAGAAGATGGGACGGCTTTCACTTCAGATTGCGCTGTAAACCATGTCTTGAGCTCTTGTGTATATACAGCGCTTGTTCAGATGGAAAAGCCAAGAGACGTAGATGTGCTTGCCGAATTCGATGAAGCGTGAAACTCCGACGCGTATAGAGGGACAGCGAATCTGGTAGTGTCGGGAAGGTGAATGAGCTTGCAAGGAGCGTGAGTGCGTATATATATAGATATCGATGCAATGGACAGAGAGATTAGATTAGTTGGTTTGAACAGACCCGGGAGCCATTCGCAATCATCCGAGGCATGCAGCACCAGCTTTCTCGTCGGCCATGTATCATACGCGGAATGCACGATCAGCTGCAGGAGGCATACACAGGCTGTCTGGCGGACGACTGGTCTGCAACAACCGCATCAGGGTGGTTGCATTGGTGGTTGCATCGACGCCGGATCGATGTGCTGCGGCGGTCCTATGGTCATATATCGAGCCATGCCATATGCATGCTGCTGAGCTGCCACAGTTTCCATACGTGATTGTCGGCACCGGTCATAGGGGCTAAGGGTACTGGGATATACATCATCCTGCGGGTCGTCGTAGCTGTCTAGGTAGCATGGCGCATGCTCTGCTGGCGGTATCACGGCCTCCCAAGCGTCCGGCTGTACCCTCCCTGTCGAGCAACAATGATGCAGACAGGTCCAGCAGCTTTGCAAGCAACGACAACAATCTGATTCTGCGGCACCAGCACAGTATTGCAAGTGCATCAAGCACACTATACACCTGCAGCGAGGACGACGAGCAGTCCGCCTCCGGATCAGAAGAAAGCGCCCCTATCGATTCGGCGGCGTGCGAGGAAGTGATCCAAGACTCCAGGCTGAACGGCATTGGCTTACCTATACCATGGTTAGCGCACAGCATGGAACCTTCTACCAGCTCTAAAAGCGACAAGAGCAGGATAAGAGGTGCCAACCATGCTATGCGGTTCAAGCGTAAGGATGCATCCTCGAGAGCTAGCTTGGAAACATTGGGGCAGGACTGGCATCCCCGTATGCCATCTAGCAGTATGGATGCTGAACGAGCTCTATCGCCTTCGAAAAGCAGCTCGAGCTCTTCGACCAGCTCGGCTAGGAGGTCGTTTCAGTCATCTTGTACGTGTCACGTGAATAAGAATCGCTCCAATCTTTCCAAAGACACTCTCGATGAGGAGCAAGAGGGAAGCGCTAGCATAGACGACCAGTTGGATAAGATGATCCGAACGACTAATGATCTACTGCGCGTCTCGAAAGGCGTCCTGGCGAGCTCTAAGCGGGTATCGGTTGCGAAAGCATCCGAGTCGCAGGTGAGCCTAGTTGGTGTCAAAGAGTGGCCGCGTACTTGACGACAGTTAGCTTACCCCTTCCTTTTTCTTTGGTTGCTCCGTCAGGTACAACACAGCTATGAACATGCATTGCGGCAACACCTTGAAAGTCTGGAAACTCAAGATCGATTCATGCACTATGTCTCGAACGAAGCCCACTCTATACTCACCTCGATCGAACAAGCCCAGTCACCTCTTTCACCACTTCATTCAAGTCTTCCACGTTCTTGTATTACATTGCCACCTAACTCAAGGGGCCGCTTGCGTCCCCACTCAAGCAATGGCTCGATCTCTGCGCCTGCTATACAAGCAACTACCATGTACATCAATGCGGAAATGGGCAGTGTCATGAATCAATCACTCAAGGGTGCCGAAATAGAAAGACATGTCGGCAGTACTAGTCAAGTAACATGCAGAAGTAGCTTGGGGAGCGCAAAGGAGCAATTAGCAGAAAATTCAGCGGGAGAAATGGGAGATGTACGGGAGACATCAACGCCTGCCCATATGTCCAAGCTCATCACTAAGAAGACCTCGCACCTGAGTGAGCTTTCTGTTGCGTCCTCCCATGGTATATTGCAGCAAGTTACTTCTGCAAGCAGCCTGTCAGCACCCAATGTGTCGACGATGACGCTGTCTCCGACACTGTCGTTAGCAACTGCCAACTCATCAACACCCTCTTCTACCTTCTTCTCCTCCTTTTGGTCTCGTTCAAATACGAGTACAATTACAAATGCAAGCTCTAACACGTCTACCCTTTCGAGTCCGAATTCGACAATGAACTCGTCGCCTTCTTTAACTCGGTTCTTGGCGCGCAAAAGTGCTCCGCCTGGAGAAACGTTCGAACCGCATGACGGCAAGAAAGATGCCAAAGGGATGTTAAGCGCTCTTGCTGCTTCTTCACCACCCATGCCTCGTTCCGATCCCGATGCTAGCTCATCCTCGCCACACTCAAATGCTTTGTCCTCGATTTTCGTTCCCCCTACTTCACCGACCGACACAACGAACTCGATGAACGCGTCTTCACCTCTTTTCCAACATCAAGAACACGAGGCGCGCTCACCACCTTTGTCGGGCACGACATCGACAGCAGCACTAGCCCAATTGAGTGCGATACATTCAAGTCCACATCTTACCGTCTCCTCGCGGCCGCGCCATCGGACCTCGTTATCGGAAAGTCTGCTGCGCGCATCCTGGTCGGGAAACAACCTCAAATCCGAAGTTGCGACGGCGAAAGCTGTGGAACAAGATGGCGTCAAAAGTCACAAGAGGACACGACATTCTACTAGTCCTGGAGTGCAGTTTCAGGTACCCGTGTCGAAGGTGCCGATTAGTCACAAGAAAGAAAGATCCGGCAGAGTACGGGAGTAACTCGAAGACTTAGCGACTGTTGGGCTTTTGGACCCTACAGGGTTTACTCGAACAGTTAAAGAGCAATCTTGCCTCAGAGGACATACATCACAAATAACATATTGCTAAGGTGCGACTAACCAGATGCGATGGCAACATACTTTCCCCACCACCGTCCGGGTCGGGACCTGTCACAATCGGGTAGTCAAGTTTCGAGACAGTATCATGTTTTTTGGGTGAAGCGATAATTGTTGTTGTTTCAACTTTCATATCGATGCATGGAGGCCACGTATCGATAGGGTAGTGTCACACGCCGCTGTGGAACTACAGCCATATCTTCATCAATGAAAGGCCTGTTCACCCCGCAACGGAAATCGGGAGCCACACCGAGCCAAAGCGGGAAAGCTCTGCCCGACATTCTCACCGAGTTTACGATTTGGCTGACTTTTGATGCCTGGCTGAAGCGTATGGCCTGCAGTGGACTGCTGGATATGTTCATTCACGTAACCTCTACTTCCCAACCACCCTGGTCACTTAAGCTTACCTCCCTCGGCGACATGTACAGAAGCCTGCAGGTTGTAGGGCGTGCATGGGCACCTCGAGCATGCATCGGGATTTCAGCGAGAGTACCTCTCGGTCTCATTCATCACCAAAACTTGGGACATTTTGAGACAGTGCAGCGTCGTACTTTTCATTTCGGACGTGCGCGACTCACAGAAAGCAAGCATTATCTCGGTCATGAATTGCCTACCCCATATGGCGATGACACACCAGGTTTTAAGCGTCTCTTTAATATTGGCAACAACCCCTACAATTGGCAGCCTCCAGTTGAGCGTAAGTTCCCGTGAAATATTTATCACCAAAGACCAGGTCGCCGAATGTTGCTCCAACTTTCAGTGATTGACGGTGGGCACTCCACCGCATACGATGGTGAATCAGACGCGTATGGAGATGATCCTGCCAACAGAGCAATGGCAGAAGCACTCAACGCCAAACTGTTCGCACGCGATTTCGAAGGATCCCCCGAGCAAAACATAAATGACGCCTTTCAAAGGCTAGGCCTGTTGGGATCACAAGACGATTTCATTCCTGGGTAACTTTCGGCATATCCAGCTAATTGCTGTTACCCACAGGACTAACACCCCTGCTATAACAGGACGTGCATCAAGCCAATGCCTCACCAGGTGCATCCACTTCGTCTCGCAATCAGTTTCTCAGTATCTGACCTACTTTTAGGTCATCGGCATAGATTGGATGCTGCAGAGAGAAAACTCCGAATCCCGTGGTGGCATTTTGGGAGACGATATGGGATTAGGCAAGACACCCCAAAGTATCGGACTAATGATGCTTAATCAGCCGAAAGAAGATGATGAACGGAAAAGCACTCTAATCCTGGTTCCCAGAGGTATGGCTCTCCTGACGCGGGAATCCGCTCTTTGCTTCATTACCAAGTCCTATGATCTGCAGGCCTCCTTCAACAATGGAAGGACGAAATTGAACATTACAGCGGCCGACGGTTGAGTGTTTTCATCTATCACGGCACGTCACGCACGAGGCCCCCACACGTAAGCAACGCTCTATGCGAACTGAATGAGCACATCAATGCGCTATCGTCTCACCCGGCGCTTCTCGCAGGTTATGCGTGCCCACGACGTTGTTCTGAGTACAGTGGGCACTGTACGACATGAGCTCGCTAACATTGTGAAACAACGATCCATCACGGAAACGGCCAAAAGGCTAGCCCATAGTGCTACATGTGCACCTGGGGATGGGAAATACCGGTACGAAAACCCTGGTCTGGACCCTGGGGGTTTACACAGTATCAAATGGCATCGGATCATAGTGGAGTAAGCCGGACGCAACTACTATAGCAGGCTCGAAGCCATGCTCATTTCTATTGCCTTACCTAGTGAAGCGCACGACCTCCGGAATCGGCATGGCAAGGGAAGTCAAGCGGTCTGCAATCTCGATGCCAGGTATCGATGGTGCTTGACGGGAACGCCGATCTTTAATGTACTTGCCGATCTTTATTCATTGCTTCGGTTTCTGCGAATTCCACGTGAGCAGCCTCTCTGCTGTTTGATCTATGTGAAAGTTTACTAGGTACCGGATATACAGCTTGGCACGAGGTGAGTTTCTAATTAGAGGACACTCTCAGTCTCCAAAGAAATGCAGGCCAATGTCGAACCACATGGTGAAAATCCGCTGTGCAGGACAAATGGCGCTTGTGGAAGGATTTCATACAGGACAAAGAGAAGGACGACGCTATCGTAGCAACTCGCAAGGTGCGAGCAATGCTGAAGCCCGTCCTGTTGCGACGAACGAAAGCCTCAACCATTTTCGGGAAATCTCTGATAAAGCTGTAAGGCAAACACCGGGTTTTTCTGCCCAGCTTACGCTGAGACCGTGTCTGCAGCCCACAAGTGCATGTGGTCGATCAACCGGTTGCACTATGCCGACAGGAAGACTCGGTCTATCGGTAGGGTTTGCAGGTAAACCAGTAGAATGCGTTAATTCAGCTTCCACTTCTTTCATAGATATGTGGAAGGAGCTGCCCAGGACATGCTTCTTGAGGCAGAGAAGGTGACTCTCCTGAATATATACTGCCTATCACTATGCTTACAAGTTCTTGCTCCGCTTGTCTGTAGAAGGATGAAGTCTTTTCGGTGCGGCCAGAAACAAACCCTTGCTAGCTTAGGCTGGGTAAGCCAATGTTGTGTGTCTCCTTTGCTTTAGAAATATGAACATATACTCTCAGTTATCACCCGTATGCGGCAGAGGTGAGTCTGTTCTCTTTTATAGGTTTCACCACAAGCACCTGCAAACCTTCGTATAATCGTAGCGTCTGCCACTACGGCCTCTTGCCGTGGTCATCGACTATACCTGACATAACACATCCACAACACGATGAGATCGATCTGAACACCAAACCTGCTCCTTCATCGAAAACTGCTGCACTTCGTCGGATAATAAAGAAAGTTCCTTCAGGAGAAAAGATCATCGTCGTGTCATCATTTGTCAAGCTGCTCGAACTCATCCGTCCATACCTCGAGCGGGTGGGTTTCAAGACGGTCATTTATACTGGTCAGATTTCCCCGAAAGAAAGTCTCCGGGCGTTAGAGAACTTTAAGAAGGATAAAAGCATTCGATGCTTATTGATGAGCCTTAAAGCAGGAGGAACGGGCCTCAACTTGACTGAAGCCAACCATATGGTCCTCATGGACCTTGCTTGGAACCCAGCGACTGAACAGCAGTCCTTGGGGAGAATCAACAGAATAGGACAAGACAAAGAGGTATATTGCACGCGACTCATTGTGCAGGACACCATCGAAGACCGCATGAAGGCTCTGCAAGCTGACAAGCAAAGACTATCGGACGAGACTCTAGGAATAGCCCAAGGCTTCAAATTGAATTATAGGAAGCTGGACCTGACACAGCTCAAGTATCTCTTTGGGCTGGATGCGTCTGGGCGCAAGATAGTCAAGGATCAAAAGGCGTGATGTGCCTGACCTGACAGCATGCGATTAGACCCGTGCACGTGACGTAAAATTGTCTAGAAAAAGCTAGCGCGACCTACTAGATGGAGACGCTTCAGATACCCTATGATCCTCTGTTATACCGTACAGACAGATATGCGATGTGCTGATGTTTGCAGTTGATGCAATTCAAGCACACTTGCAGCTGAGGTCTCTTGCCACCGAACAAAACCTCGAGCTCGGGCGGTTATCGCGTTGAGGGCCGGATGGGCGGGTTTCGGATGCACTAACACGGTGGAACGACTGAACAGGCCTGCTAGTAGAAGAGAGGCAGATAGGACACATTCGCTTGGAGCGCAAGAAGGGGTGACTGCAGTGCCAACTGGTCGTGGCCGGCTTGCTGGATTCAAGCCTACTTTGGACATTGGATATTAATACGACAGACTGCTGCAGGAGTAGGAACAGGTCTGGAAGCGTGTATAGGTGGAGCAGCAACATCGCAAGACTCAAGACTTCTGCACTCGCAGCCGTGGGCCCCACATCGCCTCGCTGCAAGTTATCGACTCCACGACGCGCCGCTCCTGCTGGCAGAAAGGTAGGCGGGTCATCGAAGACGAGGAACATACGGCAACAGCAGGGAGAAGACAGCAATTGGCAGCAGAAACGTGTCTCCCGCAACACCAACAATCTGCAAGACCGAGCGCGGAGCTATTTCTGCTCACTGCGCTCGACCTTTGACACCCTGGCCGCCGCGCTGATCATCCATCAACATGTGCTGCAATAATGCCAAATGGAAGCGTGAAGTCGTGCAGGATCACAAGGTGCGTCTGCCGTGCTTCTGGATGTGTGAATATCCCCCTCGGATTGTACTTACGCGTCGTTGGGTCCGTCTGTGGTCATGGCTGATTGCATGCAGTTCGACTTTGTTGACGTGCACGAATATCGCGTCACCGGCTTCTTCACTCGCCTGAGGTGGGTTATACGCAGCTCGGACATCTGAGGCGTACTTTGTTAAGGCCTTTTAACCGTACAGGTATGCATTCGTCTACATCTTCCTCATCAAGTCTGTCCTGGTCTATCTCTCCGATATCTACACCGCAGTAGCCATGTTGGCGAACGACTACTGGGCAGGGAATATTCTTGATGCATCCGACGAGAGCAGTACCATCAAAGTCCCTTTCACCATCGGTAAATGGATATTCACGGGCTGCATAATATTTTCATTCTTGTTGCTGGCTTGGGAATCGCGGAAAGCTAGAATGATCATCAGGTCTAGGGATATCTCTTACGCCTTCACCAATGTGATGGCGAACAATTACTACTCGCTCAAGAGCTATGACCATTTCTGCTTTTTCTCTCAAATCAACAATTCGAAGAAGAAGAAGGACGAATTCGCCTTTTTTGTCTTCTTCACTTTCAAAGGTCGGCCGATTGATCTTCATTGCCTTGTATATCTTCAGTTCTAACAAGCTGACGGTGCTTCTTGTCCCAGGCTGGAAACGCCTGCTTTTGGCCGATGCGCCTCGTCAAGTCATCAATGCCATAACATTGTACGCCTTCGGCAAAGCTTTCAACTTCACAACCGATATATCGAAATACTACAACAATGAAGACGGCTCCTTTTCGTTCATCCGAGCTGGTATTCTGTGCACTATGATCTTCACAGTGGTAGTGTGGGCTGGATCAGCTATCTTGCTAACTGTGGCGGCTTTCATGTATATTCCGTTGCTGTGCTATATTCAAGGTAACTTGAAAGAATACTGCTGTCACAAAATTGACAAGAGGTAAGCATACTGTGTCTGAGCACTTCAAAGAAATCTCCGGCTGATGAAGTGATGTATTCAGAATCGGTGAGCTAATGAAACGGAAAACAAAGAAGAGATTGGCAAGAGAAGCAGAATTTGCGAAGCGTGAAGCAGCAGGAGACTACCGGCACCTGCAAGACAAGAAAGGGCGCTTTAAAGATGGGCAGGCTCCACTACCTCAACCTACTTTGCCCGCCATCGATCTCAACGATGATGAACTGTATGGAGAAGGTAAATCTGAAGTTGGGTCGAAACGAGCGAACAGTCAGAAAAGTGCCGGTGGATTCGGTTATGGCTACCCACCCCCACCCTCTATGCCTGATCTCCCATATGGATCAGGCAAAGGACATAATGACCCATACGGCCAGTACCAGCAGTATCAATTATCAGATACACTACCACAAGACTCATCATACTCCCTGGCTTCGCATGGGCAGCAGGCATACCCCTATCCTTCTCAAACATCGCTGAATATGCACAACAACGATTCCTTCGTATCTTTCAATGACGACAAGATGTCGATACGCTCACGAGATCCGTTAGTAGGCGGGAGGAGTACTCGAGGCTTGGATGGCGCAGATACGAGTCAGCTTTCGTTGAATGATGCGCCTTCTTATCACACACACCCAGACGAGGATGCGTACGGGTACGCCCAGTCCATCGGTACAGGCTTGAACGCAACAAACCCCTCGAATACATATGGGGCGTACGAACAACGGCCGAGAACAACGCCTCCAAACCGAGAATATGAGCCTGATCCTCAGCATCCTTATTCTGATCCACCCTACGTGCTCGATGAAATGGAATTTTCAGAGGAGCAGCATCGTCAACAATCGTCATATCCTGTTAGTAATACGCTGCCACAGAACTCTCTTCAACAACCATCATATGTACAGCAATACAGAACGACGACCCCTCAGCAGGAGCAACGATATCAGCACCAGCATAGCAGTAGTAGAGATGTGGAGGAGGCGTCTCATCAAGAGCTACAGCAAAGGTATCAACAGCAACAGATGCAAGATGGTACTCCAAATGCAAGAGGCGTCTCTGTTGCAGGCCGGAGCGAGATTTCGACTATGTACTTCATGGACGGCCGAGATAGAGCGTCCATGGCAGATTCGCATATGGGCGCTTTCGATCTAGATGACTACGCAAGACAGAGTGTCGTTCCACCCTCGTTGAGAGGATCGACAGTCTGGGGAGGCCCCCAAACGTATGGAGGTCAGGGCAACAATCATCAAAGCTCGTACGCACTGCAGAGGAGAGGTAGTAATCTCGAATATCTGCAGGAGGAGAATGAGGAGAATCTTGATGAGGAGGTACCAGACCGGCGGCAGCCCAGACCAAATACGCGGGAGACCCAACTGGACTGGCGGCGGTAAGGGTTGGCGCAAACTTCCTGACAAAGCACTCGCGAATGTCAAGAGTCTCATCATACTCAAACTATGGTAAACTCGTAGCGCACGCCAGCCCGCAAAGGACGCACTGGGTGCTTTTGTACATTTCGGTACGCCCCCTTCATGATGATGCCTCGGTGCAAATGGTAGAGGCTCAGGCGATAATGACGACAAAGAGCACTTGGCGTACGATACACGTCAGCTTGTAAGCTTGGCAGTACCACATAAGGCAGCATTGGCAAACACTGGTCTGTTCTATAGCAGTAGAAGTCCTTTCGGTATTCTCAGTGACAGTTCCCACTTGTACCCATAAATTGTAGTCATGTCAGAGCAGTTTTGCATACGCGGTACTTTTTTTACGCTGTAGATACTGAACTATGATGTACAGCGGTGGAAAGCAAAATCTCGTACGCTGTTATCGGTACGAGAAGCTAACTTCGCCTATGTACATTCCCACTGTCTTGCAGGAACGGAGAATGAGAAAGGGTCTGTAGCTAATGGATCATACCCCTAGGAGTACTTTCATCTTCTCGATATCGGTACCTTCGAGCCAGGAGATGAAAGCTTCGTAGAACTTATCGTGCTCCTCTCCTTCATTCTGTGGAAGATCCATCTTGATCTTGTAAGCAGCAGATTGACCGTATGCCAGGTATCCTGCACACAACGGAAGGATAGGATGAGTACATAAGCGTGACTTTTCAGACAGCCTCGATGCAACACTCACGGTATCCCGCTGGGAAGGACTGTAGTTTCGCTTCGTCAAACTTGGGTACCTTCCGAGGATCCACAGGTATAGCTTTGTCCCTCTCGTAGAAACCCTTGAAGAAATGATTCTTCCATTCACCATTGTGCTTTTCCAGGAAGAAACACAATCTGCAATCCGCTTCAATGTCGACTTCACACTTCTCGCCGTCGATTGTGCTGTCCATGATGAATCTTTGGGTAATTGTGCTACGGGAACACGTATGGATGTATTGTTATTGCATTGTCACTTTAAAGCCTTCAACCTCAGTCAGACTTAACTTACGCTTTAAGCTTCCCCAAAGCTCGCTTTCCGGCATAAGGACCTGATACCGCGATATCCACCGTGCCGCCATTAACCCTGTGAGCGATCTTCACGCCTTTTGAGAACCCAATTTCCGAGATCTGCAAGGGAAGAACTCTTACTTCCTCTGCTATCAAACAAGACGGCGGATTCGCCCCGCTCACCTTGATAAACTCGTCTATAGGAACACCGCCTGACCAGGTAGTGAAGACAAACGCGTCTTTCTCAGCGAATAGAGCTCTCATTTTAGTCCATTCGCATGCATCTCGATGAGCGGGGAAACCTTCCATAAGTTCACGGCATTTCCACCTTTCAAGTGCATCATCGTTTGTTCCATTCAGCGATGTTGACAAGGATAGAGGAGGAAGTGCTGGCTATCACGGTTTTTTTTTGGTTACGACAAAACAGGAACATCAGTATACCCCGCTATCGCCGAGCTCAGAAGCAGGACAGCATACTTCAGCACCGAGAGGCAGAGGCATGTTCGGAGCCGCTGGAGGTAGTTTCTCGACTAGCAGAGAGTATGTCAGTGAAGGCTGGGTTTGTTTAGACAATGTGCGTATGTGAAGTGGGAAGGCAAAGGAACAGCCGGCAGGCTGGCGGTTGTTGCCGAGTGGCGGATCATCCGGAACCGATCATCCTCTCTTAATCCACTTCACTACCCAGAATACTATGAACGAGCTGATCACTGTGCCCTGGAGCCTGCTGTTCGCCCCGACTGCAAGTCCAACTCGACCGCTTGTGTGGTACCTCTCAAGCGTGTGGCATTCGCCGATCGAAAGCTACGAAAAGCCTTGGATGGTTCAGACAACATTGCTTGCAACAGCATACTTAGTTCGATAATGGTGCAAACTGATACAGAATCACTAGAGATACAGTACTAACAGCAGTCGGTTTTGCAAGGACGGCGGGAATCAAGCAGAAGCACCGACAGCGACGTTGGATGCAGGCTGAATAGTTTCGCCCTTGATAGTCTCAGCGTAATTCAGTTGACCCGAGTTCTCGTACTGTAATGCAGATAATAGAGTGGTAAGTATGTAGTAGATGGTATCTGCCCAACAGGAATCTCGCCGCTCGCACCTCGTACATATCCAATGCAACTTCGCACGACTCCCTGACAACCCTGGGGCCTTTCGTCGCAAACTCCCTTAGTGTTTCCAGTACGTCTTGAGTAGCTATAGAGCCCAAAGCTTCCGCTGCTTCATGTCTAACCATCTCGTTTTCTTGCTCGTCCTTCAATACTTCAATCAAGCTAGGAACCGAATGTTCCGAGCTGAGCTGACCGAAAATGTACGCTATTTCATGCCTGAACAGCGCGCTTGTATCCTTGAAGCCAGATGCCAATGCTAGGACTGCTTCTTTGTTTTCTGGTCCTATATTGCGAAGAGCAAACATGGCTCGGTAGCGTTCAAAGAGGGATTTCGTGGGGTCCATCAGAATAGTTTGAAGCTCTGGGATGGGAATATCTGTGGAAGGATGAGAGGAGGAAGAAGTTTCATGCATTGAGCTAGGATTGCGGACTTTCGAAGGAAGGGTCATGGCTGGTGCAGGGTCGATGGAGTCATATGGACTGCGAGAAGCCGATCCGCCAACCGAGGAGGAAGAAGAGGAGGAGGAGGATCGTGCAGCTTCATCGTGCTTGATCTTGTCGAGTGCGATTTCGCACGTCTCGATGACACTGATGTTCTCGCCGGGTTTGTTGAGGTACTCTTCTAGGATGGGAATGGAGGAAGGATGCGAAATCGCTCCCATGGCTTCGGCGGCCTGTACGTAGCAATGACAAAAGCGGGAGAAATACACATCATGGTCAGAACATGATTATATCCTTTTGTGCGAGGTCAATACAAACCAACCTCATGTCTGACCATAGGATGCTGGTTCTCGTCTCTTAGAACAGACTCAAGAACAGGCAGAGCGTGCGGATCGTCAATCTGTCCAAGGCAGTAGGCGAGTTCATGGCCAAGCAACGCGGAAGAGTCTTGGAAGCCTGCAGATATGTACATAATCGCGTATCGGGTTTGGGGTAATAGGAAGTTGGTGGCGTTCGTTAGGAGCCAGACATGTATCGAATTAGACAGCAACTAGATCAGCACAGCGCAGCGAGGCTCTAGCAGTAGACAGGAGGGTGCCCATACCCTTTCCGATTATATCAATCGCACGCTGGCTCTTTAGATTCCGCAACGTGAAAAGAGCTCTAAACCTCTTTGCGAGCGGCACTTCGCCTGCAGTATTGAGCAGTGTCGCTTCCAGGGTTCTGTATTCCTCCTCCGAGGCTGACAGTGCAGCTAGCGAAGGCATGATATCCGAGCTTGGTACTGTTCCACTAGCAATCTGCTCCTGCTTGAATGCGCGTGCTGCAATGAGGTTGGAGAGGCAAAGCTGTCACTCGTGCATGTGCATAAGACTTGAACTTTGAAAAAACTGCATTCTGATCTCGATCATCCACCGCTTGGTGGAAAATTACAATCAGATCCAGATAGACCAGGACGCATTCACTGGACTGTCCTGCATTTGTCTAGTCCTCCCATTCTCTGGCTCGTCCTCTTTCAGTCCATCACCAGCTTCCGCCGATATGCCTAGATCAAGTGAGTGAACGCTGAAGAGCTGCAGAGCTGCAGAAGCAATTCTCGTGCTCGAGTTTACCTACAATCGCTACTATTTGCTAACGAACCACCTATTACACCACCTATCCCTGCTTCTGCGAATGATTCAAATACCCTCAACAACGTTATCTGTTACTTCTACCACACAGAACGAGCTCAAGTCGTCTCGTTGACGCAGACGACCAAAAAAGCAACCCGTGAACAGAAGGCCGGCATTATCGAAAAGGTCAGTCCGCTATTTTTGGGCAGGAAGAACAGAACAGGCTCCCATTCACCGCTTCAAGGCTTCCTTGTGTAAAAGGCATAATATAGAGAGGACTTGCGCTGAACCTCTCTATCTCCTTTTCTCGCTAATTGCCACAATTCTGCCACTGCTCGACCCCTGGATCTCCATCAATTTATAACGCCCCAATGCATAAACTCGCATTCCTGACTCAATAGGTTCATGAGTATTGTGATACATACAAGTACATCTGGGTTTTCAGAGTCGATAATATGCGAAACAAGTACATGCAAGAAGTTCGTGATTACTGGAAAGGTTCAAAGTGCGTAGAATTCCTCACGGTCTGGATAACCTTTGACTATACAGTTACAACGTTCTAATCATATGGCTCTTTTTCTCAACAGACTCCTCCTAGGCCGAAATTCTGTCATCCGCAAAGCACTAGGCAGCACTCCCGAATCTGAGCATTTACCCAATGCAAGCAAGATAGCGGCAGCACTGGAAGGAGACGTTGGACTGCTGTTCACCGACGAAGACCAGCAAACAGTTGAAGAATGGTTTGAAAGCTACAAGAAGCCGGATTTCGCCAGGGCTGGAAACGTCGCGCTGGAGGGGTTCACTTTGCCAGAGGGTGTGTTCGCGTTCGACTTTCCAGCAGACTTGTCCATGCAACTTGATGACTTATGATCTGTCTCAATTCTTTTCTTCCACCCTTTCCACCTTTTCGGATTCTCGGCATACCCTACCCCTTATCACCGTTTACTCTTTCCCGACTGGCGTTCGATTACACAGGCCCAATAATGATAAACGAGGACGTAGCACCACATTCGATGGAGCCACAATTCAGAAAATTAGGAATGCCAACCTCATTGGTCAAAGGAGTACCTACATTGAAGAATGGAGAATATGTCGTCTGCAAAAAAGGGGATAAACTGAAAGTTGATCAAGCTCATTTGCTGAAGTTATTCGGCAAACCTATGGCTACTGTGAGTTACCATTCCCTTACCCTTCTCCATGTCTTTCTTCATTCGTTAAACGACGGCGTCCTCGATCGGAACTGATACCTATTCGCCTCTGCTTCGGGTCGTTTTGCTTTCTTTTCAGTTCGAAATCCAACCCTTCATCTGCCTTGACTTGAAAGAGGGCAAGATGATCAAGGAATAGCAGAGCAGGGTATCCCAAACTGCTGTACCCGTCTTTCATTCGGTCTAGCCCTTCCTGTATGTGTACTGTGGTGTGGTATGCATTTTCCGTGGTTTTGTTGTCAACAGTAGATGACTGCAAAAATGGCATTTGTTACTGAGAGGCCTCGATGCCCTGTCCGACTCAAGGAGAGCTACTCGGACTGAAGCAGATAGTCCGCTGAACATTGCATCGGATTTCACTGTCACTTGGGACGCATGTATTCGTGCATGCCTCTAGGCCGAATTCTCCCCTGGCAGCTATTATGGTGGCTTGGCAATGACCAACAATCATTCAATAGCAAACATGATAGGAACAATGCTTCATGCTACTGCCAGTGTCCATTTTCTGGTCAGAGCTACCGTTAGAAGACGTGAGATCTACATAGAGTCAATAAAGCCTCACGTAATCTGCTGACACGATAAGCTCTCATTTGATCGCGTGGCCAGGCCTGCAAGGCACGAGTCGCCGTACATGTCCGGATGCAGAAAGCCGACAAGTCAGGATCGCCCAGCACACGAGCGTCGAAAAAGAGCAAGATTGCGCACAGAAGGAATGTACAAGATCGATGACTGGGTCCAGTAAACAAGGATGAGTGAAATGGCATGGAGCAGGCGATAATATAATGTCACGATGATGGGAGGGAACCGTAGATAGCTTTTTGATACTGCATGTATGTTATCGTCAGCAGTACTAGCCATCGGACACCGGCATCTACTGACTGGTCTAAGCGGTATCAGATCACAGAGTTCAAGGCCTGAGGCGATTGCACGGCAGAGCAAGATCTGGACGCCGTGTCAGCGAGGCACAAGGAAATAAGGCGTAGAAGAGGTACACTGGGGCCCCCCATTGCATGCTACATGGCTGCAGCATAGAGCTTGCAGGTCCTCTGAAGACGGCAGCAGGTGCGGTGCGGATAAGGCTGCAGGTGGACGAGGGAAAAGAGCAGCGAGAGAGGCAGAAGCAAGGCCCAGACAACCTACGTGTAAGCACAGCGCCGAGGAAAGTGTCGTATGCATACATGCACACACAGATCTGATCATCGTCATCTTTCCGCCCTCTTTCGAACCTTCTTCCTCGACTTTAACCTTTCTGTGCGCTTTCCGCCCGCTGCGATCCGCTGCATGGCACCTGCATCCATCAAAACACGGACAATCCACCATCATGGGCACGCCGCCGGTCGATGCTGGCGATGGCACGGGGTGCATCCACGACGACGACGAACGCCTCTATGCCCGCCGGCGGGCCTCGCTGTACTCGACGGCCACCGCTCCATCGTCGCGCGCATCCTCACCTACCTTTTCGCGCCGTGGGTCGTTCCCTCAATCGCACGACGGACTGGCATCCACTGCATCTGCGCTGCGGCTCCGTGAACCTCTTCGCTCGCAATCCGACGCTGGGCTGATTGCGCGCGTCCGGGATGGGTCACCTTCTCTTGCTGCTCGTGATCGCCGTGGACTTGATACCCGTCTGGCAACATACAACCACGACGGCATCATCAAATACCCTTCTCAATATGACGCCCGCTCGCTGTCGCTTGCTGCCGTGGACGATGCTGCTGCACCACAGCAACTGCCACCACCCCTAGCGCACCCTCTCTATACACAGAAGAGACATTCGTTTGCAGCGTTTAAGACAACAGCCTCAGCAACACCATCCCCCTCCAAGATGGCTGCAGTTACGAATGAATTCGCTATTCTGCCTCAAGTCAGGCTTCCTTCCATAGACCATGGTCTACCTCCGATTTCTTCTGCAGATGGCGGTCTGGTAAGTCCTAACTGAGGATCCTGCAGACGCGCGGCCGTGCGGCCGGGTCCGAGATCTTCCACAAACGGGAGAGAGCTTGGACGACATGTTACTGATTGCTCTAATGCTATCTCCACCCATCTTGTTCCATTGTAGATTCCGCCCATGAGAAGAGGAAGCTTGACCGATCCCTTGCTGCATGCACATAACTCGTCCTCCAGTTCCACTGCAAATGCTGGCTCTCTTTTGGCCGGTCCAAGTGGAACATCTCAATATGCTCCAGTTGGAAGTTTACTGTCGCCCGATTCCTCTTTGAAAGCACATTTTGCGAACAATGCTAGCTATGGGTCTTTGTCAGGTGATTCGCCGAGAGGTGGCAATGCGAGACAGATGCTCCAACCAGGGAAAGACAATAGTGAAATACCATTAAAACCTTACTCTTTGCCGGAATCAAAGTCAGGTTCATACACAAGCTCAGCATTGAAGGTGTCGGCTGCCGCTTCGACGTCGGCGGCTCCACCATTATTCCAAAAGACGGCAAAAACGCTCTTTCCCCAGCAGCATGGCGACAACAATCCTTCTCCGTCTTCCTCAATATCACCAGCTGGAGATGCCAACCCGAACAATACCGGTTTGCAAGGCTTAACGCCATCCGGTGCCTCTTCGATGTTAGGTACCAAGCGCAAACTAGAACCTTTATCGGAGTCGGATACTTTGATGCGGGAGGGAGGAGAACCGAATTCGGGAGGGGATTACTTCGGCTCCGCTAATATAATAAGGGACCCTGAGCCGCTCCGAAATCCCTCCGCTAAAGGAGGAGTAGCAGACATGCCAATCAATCCTGCAAAGAGAAGAGCAAGTCAACCCTTTCATACCACTGCTAGTGTGGGAGATGAATATACAGCGGAACTGCTCCCTACGCCTTTGAGTATGGTATATGGAAATAGTGCTGCTGGAGGAAGTCAATCTGCTTCTTTGTCGGAGAGGAGAAGCTCAAATGAATCCTCAAATGACCATGTCAATTCTGGCACAAGTAAAAACGCTGCTTATCCTATGCCTTTGCGCTCCCCGCCGGAAGGCTTAGAGGAAAAGGCATTTCCCAATATTACGCCTCGGCAGCATTATCAGCTCGGTGATGCCCGCGAGATCAGTAGGCACCAAGGGGCAGAAGGAGATCACAAAATGGGGTATGCACTTCCTCCAACACATTTACACCAACAGCAAGCAGCATACTACGAACCCCAGGGTCATACAAATGGAGCCTCCCTGCGGGCACGGGTGCCACCGCCTGGTTCTACTTTGCCTCCTGAGTTGAGGTCAAAAGCCAGTGCGGTATTTGCAGGGCCTGCTGATGGTATTGGCAGCCGACCCTCTTACTTGTCCAACGGGACTCCTATGCCTTCGGCAGGGTCAGGGGGCCAATCTACTGCTTCGCTGCATGGCGAACGAGCAGCGAATTTCAGAGAGGGATCGCTGCATAATAGTCCATCATATCCTTCACACCATCAGCAACATCTTCAAAGACAACATGCTATTTCCACAGCAGAAGCACAGGCAGCTAGTACCAGCAATCTCCCTTATGCTAGATCACCAGCATTAAAAGTTTCACACAAGATCGCAGAACGCAAGCGAAGGAAAGAGATGAAAGAACTCTTTGACGAATTAAGAGATTCCATCCCTTCTATGTCTACTATTGCACCCCATGCCTCCGCTTCTATGGGTATTGATGCGAATGGAAAATCAATACCTGCCCCTCCTCCACCACAACCTCCCGCGGATGTAGGTGGAAGGGGAATCAAATCCTCGAAGTGGGAAGTATTGGCCAAAGCCGTAGAGTATATAGCTAAGCTTCAATCTGAAAATGCGGGATTGAGTAATTCAGTACTGGAGCTACAGAGGTTGAATCAGGCGTTTCAGGATGAATTGGCTGCGATCAGATCTTCTTCTTCTGGGGTTAGTAGAAACAAAGTAAATTTCCAGACCGCAAGTGGCAACACTGGTGTCCATGGTGTTGAGATGGATAGCTTCGGTGATATAGTGTCGAATTCTGGAGGGATGGGCGACAGGATTCGGTTCCAGCAGCAGCAGCAGCCACCGCGGCAAGAAGCTGATCAGCTCTATCCACAGCACCAGCAGCGAAGGACGGCCTCAGACCATCCCGGTCCATCTACGGCTGCGTCACCGTCACCGGGTAGTATACACGCCATGCCTCCCTTCATACATCATTCCCATTCTATGCCCGCCACTCTGGAAGGAGGCGGCGTGAGTGCTAGCAGTGTACACTCTTCCCTCCCTGCGCTGCCATTGCATCGTTCTCCTGTACAAGATCAGGTGTATCCTATATCTGCACCTCCCCAATTGGCTTCGCACTCTTTCTTTGGCTCGAACAACAACCCTTCCGAACATCGTCATCATCCTCACTTACACCAGCGGTTTGCTCAAGCTGGATCAACGGGGCACGGCTCTCCCCATGTGCAGCATTCAAGACATACATCGTACAATTCGAATATTGGCGGCGCACAGGAGGGTAATAATGGGCACTTTGAACAAGGTGGATCTGCTCCTCCAGCGCTACAACATCATTCCCATCCCCAAGTACAGGCAAGCTCGCTTGGAGGCACGGGTCAAGGAGAGTCGAATCATGAAGAACCTCCTATGCTGCAGCATCAAATTGTACAGCAAACTTTCGCTTATCAGCCTTCGGCCTACCAGCACGAGATGCACATTCAACCTTCCGGTGCGCAATTTGGACAGCAAGTACGACCGGATTCGATGAGGTCACATCATTCAAATCAAAGTCTACTGAGCGGTGGTCAATCTCATCATTCCCAATCGCCTCAACCAGTTCACACTGCGATTCATCATACTCATCAACATCCACAACACCATCAGCAGCAGCAGCAACATCCGCAGCAACAGCCACCTCACGCGCAAGAAGGCTGGGTGGGCTCGCCGTATCAGCAACAACATCAGCAACAGCTAAGGAGCGGAACGCTTCCCCCGGATCAGCACAAGGCACACCCATGATGAGCCCTCTGAATCCGACCCATTGATTGAAGCGCGGTTCAGGAACAGTGGCTTGTGGTAACTCGGCTAGAGCGCCGCCATCATTACCCAATTCAATCTAACTCCAACAGTCCTAGGGAAAAGATTATTTTTGTCTCGTTCTTGCATTGTACGCTGTAGGATGTTGTCTCGCGCAGTTAGGCTAGGCTAGGGTCAGTAAGAAGTCTTTATCTTCAGGATCAAACCGTCGTTGTACAAACAGATGCCTGTCTATCCAGGTTACTTCGGACCGTGTTCCGACACTCGGTGGCAGTCTGCATCAAACCCGATAACTGAGCATACATGCATACTCACCGCTTGCCTGAAGCTGCCATATACTAGTCTAATTGCCAGTTCATGATCCGAATATCTGCCGAGCGAATTGTTTGCCACTCGGTTCGGGAACGAAAAAAGTTCGGGACAATTTCATGACAAGCGGGCGGAGCTTTGACATTCTAGAAGGCAATGCTTGCTGTATACCTTTGTTTTACTGTATTGAGATTTGACACGACATTATTGACGACATGAGCGACAACACTTACTTCATTGGTGTAGATGTGTAAGTGTCGTCTATATGCAGTGTAGTTGCTATACTCGAGTAGCGGTCACGGCTATGACTTCATTGAGCCGTGTAGAGGGTCTCATTTTTTTCGAAGAGCCAGCGAGACAGGCTATCAAAGAAGCAGTTGAAGAAGATTGTCAGGGCTGATTAGAGCTTCAATGTACGCAACAGTGGCACTGGTTCAGCGAGAGCAGCTCTCGTTAGCACTTCCGGCGAGATCCTGGCTGAATCGAGCTATGCAACAACGACCTACCGCGACGAGAGAGATGCGGATATTTTCGAGCAATCAACGACAGAGAGTGGGTGCTAGCTAGCTAGGATGGCACTCATATGCTCCGTATTTGCTAAGCATCATCCTGACCTACAGTCTGGAACTCGATAGCGAAAGCCTGCAATGATGTACTGAGAGATGCCAAGGTATCAAAGGACGACGTCAAAGGTATCGGCTTTGATGGTGAGTAAATGCATTCGTAATCTGCCGTTCATCCGAGTACTATCGATACAAAGGCTGATGAACGTCTCTTACAATCATACCGCCTGGTTCACTCGCTATGTCTTTGTCCGTTGGGTGTTCTACACGCGCCACAGCCACCTGCTCCTTAGCAGTCACCGACAAGAACGGCGTACCCATGTCAGTCACCACGGACGCATGGGGCACCGGCAAAGACAAGCGAGATATTGTACTCTGGGCAGATCATAGAGCTACAAAGGAGGCTGCCGAGATCAATGCAACTGGGTCCGAGGTCCTGAAATACGTCGGAGAGACAATGAGCTTGGAAATGTGAGTTGCTGAGCCAGCCGGCGTATAGTATGCTTCGAATATATCCCTAACGTGCCGACGTCACTTACAGGGAGCTTCCCAAGATCCTATGGCTCAAGAGACACATGCCCGCAGAACTCTTCTCGTAGGTTACCACTGCGAAGAATACCGGTGGCCCTTGTTCCTGAAGACCGGTTGTTTTGCTTTCGACAGTCAGAGCATGTTTTTCGATTTACCAGACTTCCTAACTTACAGAGCTACCAATGACCTTGCAAGATCAAACTGTTCGCTAGCATGCAAGTGTTCGTATGTTCCTCCAGGAATCGAAGGCAGCAAAGGCTGGAATGCCGAGCTGTTCGAAACCATTGGTTTAATGGATATCGTTGAGTTTATAAATCAGTTTCCTACTGGGTACAGGTTGGCGAAACTACAAGATTACTTACATCCGCTTTGGTCTCCGGCCTCTCCTTCTTCCGCCACCGCATCTCACGAAATAACTGGTAATGGATTGGGCTCCTCCGCTGACTGGACTGATGGATCTTTCCCTACTACTCCTCTCCTCTGTGTGCATTGCGGTGGCACCTCTTTTGAACAACAGGCTAAGGACGGCTTCAGATCACTGGGCGGTACCCCTGGGCAGACTGGATTGGTACTCACCGCCGGCCAGCCCGTCGGCAAAGGACTATCAGCACAAGCAGCGAAAGAACTAGGATTGAATGAAGGCACAGCAGTCGGAAGTGGCGTGATTGACGCCTATGCTGGTTGGATCGGAACCGTCGCTGCACCTATGCCCGACCTCGGCATCAGTGAGGTAAACCTCAAAGAGTCGAGGCACCGCTTGGCAGCTATTGCTGGAACAAGCACATGTCATATCGTACAAAGTCCGGAGGCGGTTTTCGTGCCCGGTGTTTGGGGACCATATTTACACGCCGTGTTCGCTGGGTGTAGGTTGACGCTGCACTAGGTTACGGACTAACTCACAACATGCTGACGCAACCATCCATTAGACTGGATGAATGAAGGCGGTCAATCATCGACAGGTCAGCTACTGGACTTCATGCTCGAAACACATCCAGCCTGGAACAAACTGCTTGAAACATCAAAACAGAAAGACATCAATCATTTTGTATACCTGGGCCAGTTGCTTGACGAGCTTATGCAGGAAGAAAAGGCTCCTTTCCTGACGTATTTGACAAAGGACTTGCATATTTATCCTGATCTACATGGTTAGGCTCATTTCGCCCTTGACCGTTCGCGGGAACTATGCCTGACGCTCTCTATTCAAATTAGGTAACAGATCGCCTTTGGCAGACAACAGCATGAGAGGCGCTATTGTTGGCTTGAAGCTAGACCGAGGAGTCAAAGACCTCGCGCTGCGGTATTTGGCCACTTGCGAAGCGATTGCTCTTCAGACCAGGCAGTAAGCACTTCTGGATGGTCTCAGACATGTGAGTCACGTTGCGAATGATCTGACATACTTTCCGCCAGTATTATCGAAGAAATGAACGGACGAGGACATGAAATCAAATACCTCTTCATGTCTGGCGGTCTTGTAAAGAACAAGGTCCTCATGCAGCTTCTAGCAGATATCTGCAAGATGCCAGTGCAACTACCATTCTCGCATAGCGCATCGGTAGTCTTAGGTTCAGCCATGCTGGGAGCAGCTGCGTACCAAGAGCATAGCAAGAACGGTGAGATCACCTCGCAGGAAACTGCTGGCAAACGAAGCGGCGACATGTCAGATGAGCTCTGGAGTATCATGACCAAGATGTCTAGGCCGGGCAGCACTATTTTGCCCAAAGAAGGCAACGACAAGGAACGGAAGTTGCTTGAAGTCAAGTACAAAATCTTCCATGCGATGATTGATCAGCAGAGGCAATTCCGCAAGCAAGTCGAGGAGGCTCTAGCGTAATTACCAGCTCGTAGTACTACAGTAGACTAAGCAACATAGATGCGCTTGAGTAATTTGGAGTATAGCGAGATAGCGTGTGCCGCGTTCTCCTCAGGTCGCCACATCAGCTTTAACGCCCAGAGGCTCCTGTGATGACCCCGCATCATGATCTTCAGTTGACTCGTCTGCACTGCTGGTAGTGGCGGTTCTATCTTCCCACCCTTCTTGCACTGACTTGACTGTTTAGACGCTTGACATACGTGTCGCCGTTTTGTGCGAGGTTGCGCGTACAGTGTCCATCACTGTCTTGCAGTTCCCAATTCGGCATCATACCCCCATAGGCAAAGAAGCATCCCAAGCAAGCCGTAGGTCGGCTATCTACGCCCGCGGGCGACCTGGTGCAGGTCCAGATTACCGCGGCCCCGCGCACGCACATATCAACGCTGTCTGCTATTCCAACGAAGGCCCCGGATAATCAGCCAGCGATACTGCCGCCACAATGGGATTCAAACACCGGCAATACCTGGCTGGCAGCAAGGTGTACTCGTGCAGCGTATGCAGGACCCACATGGCGACAATAGAGTCGATGATCTCGCGGGTGAGTCTGTCTGCGTCTGCTGGCCGACGGCCATGCTCGACTCGGTTCAGTCCGGGTAGCTGGTCCGTGATCGCATATGCACCTTACGCGACCCGCTGACTTGACTTGGTGCACCGTCTCTATGCGGGCCATGCGGATGACGACAGCGATTCAACGGACAACACGGACAAGCCTACCTATTCGACACAGTATTCAATGTCGTCGAAGCGAGTCCGGAAGATCGTCAAATGACTACTGGGCTCCACCGTGTCCGGGACATCAGCTGCAAGAAGTGTGGCCAAGTCATGGGCTGGAAATATGTACGGGTTCTTCCATACGTTGATCGCAGTGGATGTCCGATGCAGCCAGGAGTTGTCCTGGTGGCTATCGAATATACGCCTATCGAGCTACATTTGCCGCCCGTCGGGCGGAGGTGGAAGTCGTACTTGGGCATCCAAGGATCTCAGGCAGCATCCCTTCGGAACGTAGACTAACAGAGCTGATTGATTGCTCGTTCGTGACCTCTTGCAAACCCGCTCATACAGGATCGCGCTTACGAACAGTCACAGAAGTACAAGGAAGGCAAGTCCATCCTTGAGAAGGCTTTATTAGTGGAAGCCGCTCCACCTTCGCCCCCCGATGAATCAATGACTCCTTCAACAAACAACAGCACGCATAATTCTGCTTCGCCTAGCTCCACCAGGGCGACTCAGACACATGATGTGATAGCGAACATGTTCGCAGGGGGAGAGCTCATTCGGGCCTTCTCGCCTACTATCGGTCCCCGGATGCAGCTCATCAACGTTGATACTTCGACGTTCACAGCTTCTTCTGACCCTAGCAATACTATGGCGTCGACCTATTCTGCTTCGCCCGGCACGCGGTCGAGGCGAGCTGCGGATGATCCGTCATTTAGATCTGGATCTAGCGTCTCGATACGGTCATCAACAAACTCTGAAGCAAGCGAAGACTCCGAGCTGGCCTGAACGTCATAAGGAAGTCAAGCCGACCTTGTATGCAATACCTGCTTATATTGCTGGGTCCGAATCAAGAGGGTTGGCAATACCAGTCCGTAATGCCGATCTGTATACATCAGTAATCACCGCATCAATTCTTCGGCAATTGAGCATCCCTGTAGCCTTCCTTCTCTGCATCTTTCTCCACCCACCGAGGTCAGTCGCTTAGCTTTGCAAATAGCGGGACGAGCTTTCCCCATCGCCAGGCTGTTGTAGTAACAAGATTATGTCGCATGTCAAGGCGCGAAAACTTCGCGAAGTATGTAATTTGGACTAGTCATTGCCGGGCTTGCTATAAGAGCCTTATCGCAGAATAGCTCCTGCCTGCACTAGATTGCAACCGAACAGACAATGATTCTAGCCACTTCATGCGAACACCACACCTACTCAAATCCGCTCGGAAAGTTTACTCGGATAGGCTGTCTGCTGGTTTCGGAAGACAATCTCGGAGAGGTGTTAGTGTACGGGAGCACCGTCCATATCGGATGTGGTGTTTTGTTTAGATGCTGTTCTGCTGTTTTCGATCACCTTATCTCTAATCTAAGCAAGACGTTCATGTTTTCTGCATCTGCGCTTGCCCTCCGAGAAACGGTCAGTCTGGTCTCCTCCGCAAAGACTCCATCCGCTCACACTTTCACGCCTTCCTCATATCCAATGAAGATGGTCTTTCAGCTATGTGCGTAAGATGCCTCCGTTGATCCTTCAAGATATGTTGGTAGGCGAGGCAACCGAAGACTCGTAGGTGGTCCACTTTGGGTGTTGTCTCCGTGAACAGCTGGAATGGGACGTCCTAGACACCATGCTTGCGATCCATTTGCAGCCCGGAGAGACACTGCAGTCATATCACAGTCGCATGAAGACAGCCGTGGCTAACCTCATTGCGACCTTTCCCGCTCTTTACTCCGCCAGTACTCTAGCCAATGACCTTGCTGCTGTCACTCTTCTCAATACTCCCTGAAGAGCAGGCAATTCTCCGGTTTGGGGGCAAGTACTGCACGACTCCCCGCCGGACGACACCCCCTCCGGCATCACATCCCACGGCAAGAACCTCTTGTACAGTAAAACAACATATATCTAGGCACCTACATCGATGTAGTCAGGCCTCTGTCATGGAAATGACAGCTTGCAAAGACCGCCCATAGTAGCATCAAGTCAGGGGGCTTACTATCGGCACTCAGGCCGGCTCCGGGCCGGCTTCCGACACTTCAAGGAATCCATTACTATAAGCAGTACGCATCACCACTAGAAGACTGCGCTTCAGAAGTAATGTTCGACATACCCAGATATCTCCGTGAACCTGTGACTCGATCCCAGCTCCTTCATCTACGCCACATCCTTTGTGAGCCCGGGACCCAGTACTGCTTACATATGCTAATGGTCACGGCTTTCACAGCTCAAGCGCTGCGCAACTCCGGACGGCCCCCTTCCGCCGCCCGCGGTGCCGACGACCTTAAATGGCATAGCCTAATAATGAAGGAAGGCTACCTTTGTTAGACCTATCCCCCAGGCTCTCCGCTACGGCCTCGAATAGTTGATATCCCGCCCTCTTGCATAATAGTCTTTTACCATCTGTTTCCACCCGTAAAAGCTATAGCACCCAAAACGCCTCAAGGCAACCGCTCTAACGAGTAGCTAACTGGTCAGTTCCAGATTGTCAACTTCGTGTTTTCGAAGTTACTCCCTCTTGGTCAGTTCCAAGTCCCTTGTCAGATGGCACCTAGATAGACTAGGGCGTCTGAAGGGGAAAGGAATAGAAGAGAAAGAAAAGAAGTGCGGAAGTATGTGAATCGTTGAACTCACGAATCAATAGTCASTTCTCTTGAAACGTCTTGAAGGCGACGAAACCTGGATCTTCCTGTCTAGAGAAGGAAGATGGGAATAGACTTGCTAACGTGCAAGAAAACGTGGTATTGCTTTAAAGCAGRTGAYGTTGCGGTTGTATGTGTATATGAATTGTCTAACTGATACAGAAAAGAGAAGGAAAGGGAAAAATCTATTGAAGTAACTATTGAGCAGATCTGGCAGTCCCTATTGTCTGCGAGTCCCTATTGTCTCGAGCACGTGCTCGATCATGCTCCTCCAATATTGCCAACTGTTGATGTTAACAAACGCTGTACAAAGTACTAGCGGGCAGTTGATCATCCTGACATCCCTGGTCCGTTCCAGTCTCCCCAATCCCTCAAACCCAATTCGCTTCGGTCAGTTCCGAGCATCTTCATTGCTACCGCAAGCCTCTCCAAGCACTCTATCATACAGTGTGAGGGTGCTGGCCCTTCAGGGGTATTCGGTGCCTATGGGGAAGGGTGGATTCGAGGTACGAGGGAAGTGGGCGGAAGCGCGATTGCGTATGGAGGGTTTGAGGAAAGTGGACGAGGTTGATGGTGTAGCTGTAGAGAGAGGTAGGGAGAATGTAGGGGCAGTATTGTACGGTTTACAGTAACTGATACTGGAAACCGTAGATTGGGGAGGCCTGCTCCGGATCGATACTCACACAGAGTCTTGGGGAATCCGCCAGGGAATCGTTTGACAAGGGTTGAACTTGTTCACACGTTCACACAGAACGCGGTACTCACAAAGAGTACAGAAATCTAGATARCTCACTAAGGGTTTCCAGGTATCACCTTGGCGGCAAGTCTTTTAGACGAGGTTCCAAGGTAACGGTTAGGTGACACGTGAAGTGATGCTACGAAGATATATATTGAACAAGTTGGAGGAGAGACAACTAGAGTAGATACAACGCGGCCAAGTTGTCTACTATAGTGCCGAAGAAACAAAAGGACTGATCCGGCAGGGAAAGAGGCCTGTCCGTTCAGAGTCCCCTTTACCGGAGTCACGTGCACGGGTCGGAAGTTGACGAGCTGTGGCTGTGAGGCGCCTAGCTGGGCCACAGGCTCACATACAGGACGCTCCATAGTCTCTGTGAGTAACCACCTGGAGCCCTCCATACTTCCGCATTCCCAAACTCCACAGCCACCTATCTACCGAGCGCGGTGTTTTCGTACATAGTCAGTAGTACCAGGCACCCCGCTCACATCCTTCACTTACCCACAGCCTTCACTTATCCACGAATAGTTTCCCTGCCCCGCTTTGGGCATTGGCTGAATTGCTTCCACTTCACCTCAGGTGGCTTGTAAACACATTCAAATATATCTGCTCCCTCCGACTTTCTCGGACCCCTTCAGCCAACGCGACGAGCAGCAGAAGACAGCAAAGCTCTCGCGAAAGCGAAGAACACCGGCAGGATCTGGGCCTCCTACACCTCAGAGATTATAAATATGCAGGCTCCTATACGCATCAGCGAGCTAGGCTTCCAGTCAGACTGGCTCAAACAAGTACCACAAGTTATTGACAGGGCGCGACTGACATTTGCCACAGCAGCATATTCTGAAAGAAGAAGTCCGCTATACCTAAGAACACGAAGGCGGCTCAAGCTAGTGGCGTACTGCTCGCTGACAAGCTAGATCCCAAGGCTGTGATACGGTTCTGCTCCGGACATCACTATCTACGCATAGAAGACGTGCGTTGCAAAGTGGACGCTCGTCACAACGGTCATCATCCAGCAGTCCGCTGTCGGGCTTGTCGTTCTGTTCGAAAGCTTGCTTACATGGAAAGATGTACAGCTGAGAAATGCTTTCTTACCCAAAGTAGTACAAGGCCTGGAAGTTGACGCCGCCTCAGGCATTTTCGCTATCAAGACCGTCATGGCTTCTTTCAGCAATTACATCCGCATCTTGGCAAGATGGATCCGACATTTACTAGATCTTCATTACTCTCTATCATGATACAGCTAGGTCTACAAGCACATTTATACTCCAATACTTGACTTTCTCAATGTTAGAATTCTATGTAACACACCAACATCAGCAGGCACGTGATCTGCGGACAGACATGCCGGGAGACCACTTCAAACGCCGAATTTGCGATACATTGCACAAGCGGAGCCTGGGGGGACTCCACTTGTCCACTACATGAGGTCCATCAATCGAGAACTAGCCACTCTCTCCCTCTATACCAAATCTGCAAGCTTTATCGTGGCCTCTCGCCCGTACGTGCGATTGCGCCTCCTCCTTCGCCACATTCCTTTCATCAGTCAGAAAGCCTTAGCACTTGTTCGTATTCAAAGCCAATAGCATACTACAGCCTGAGCTTTCATTACTTCACTTCATACAGCTAAATTTTGCTCTATTGTACATAGTCTATCTTGTGTAGATCTCGCCTTCCTCGAGTCCCGATCACGCGGACTTGCCTCGCGCGAACTTGCACACTCGGATTGGAAGCACTCCAACCAACTCCAACTCCAACTCCAACTCCACCACTACATCATAGATTTCGCACCATTACGAGCGAGATCTACGATTACAAGAATGCGATAACAGTGAACATCACAGTCGCGCGGCAACAGTCTTCTCTTAGCTAACTGCGCAAGCCATGAAATTTTCGGCCGCTTCGCCTGAGGACATCGTTCTTTCCGTTTGTAAACGAGTCATTAATCTACTGCCTTATAGCTCAGCATACTGCACGCTATGCTGTTGTGCATGTCATGGTAAGCATAAGCTTCTCCTTTATCGCGTATATCCTGATTCTTATGTCTATCATTGGTTAGAATTTGGCCTGGCTAGTCTTATTACTTTTCCTTGCCATTTCCCCTCACAGCAGCATCCTTATCCCACGCGCTTTTGCCTAGGATCATTCCTCTCCTTTGTGAGATATCAAATCAATGGAATGTATACCTAACAAGCGAAGGTCTATCAGTGGAAGAGAAATCCTTTCTATAAAACGAAAGGCGGAAGTCAGACGCCGTAGGCACTTCCACGCTTTTCAATTGCACAGCAGACTTTCCTTTAGGCTAGTCGGGCTTACTCCTTACGCTATAGAGAAAAGCACTAAAAGTGCCGGATATATGTCAAACAGTTCCCGATTCATTGTATCTGTCGTTAGAGTGTCTCCAATTGTGCAATAAAAAAGAAGTATGTACACCTCATCTCGTTGCTGGCTGTAGCTATACTGTCATGTACATTGCTTGATTACGGTTAAAATTGCCTGAACATGGTTAAAGATGCTTCCAATCGTAGTGTGGTAGTATACATTGTTTCTCGCTCATGAACTGTCAATTGCATACTTGGCATAATAAATGCAAACCGCTGGGCCCGTACCCACGTTAAGCGCGACCGCGGCTGCGGGACGATCTGTCTATAGCATCGTTGTCGAAAGGTTCCTCTTCTATGATCTCGGGCTCTAAAGTGGTAGCGGCCGGATCGCGCTGTGCGCCTCTTTCAGCAGCGTTTTGTTCGTTTTGCAAAGTGGTCTGAGAGTCAGACTGAATCGCACCACCCTCCTCTAATGTACCTGCGTTCTTCTCAGGATCTTGCTTTTTCGCCTCTTTATTCGTCAAACTGTAAACTTTGATGATGAACGAGCAAAGGAGCCCAAATGCGGCGATTGGGGTCGCTACGATCCAGACGACTCGTAGAGAATCACCGTAGGCTCGAAGGACAGCTTGACGTACTTCCGGGGGTTGTATATTCTTCAAGGCGGTAACGTGTGCCAAAGCAGCTTCTCCACTTCCACCAGCAAATTGTGTCGCATCGATGCCTTGCACGCGCGGTAACCGCTTGCGGAGCTCGGTTCCAAACACAGTGCCTCCTATGGTAATACCGATGGATCCAGACAATGTGCGTACAAGCCCAAAAGTGGCAGTGGCACTAGGATTGTAAGGATTATTGTCAGTTTTGATTCAAAGGAATCTTAAACTAGTATTCACAAGGTGAGACTCACGTTGCAATTGATGACGGTGGGATAGCACTCTGCAGTGCTAACAAAGGTACAGGGAATAGGACACCCAAACTTCGCGAGGGAAAGGCGGTGGTCAGTTGGTGTCGCAATCACATGAAGTCGATAATATCCCTTACCCTAAAGCAGGTATCAAGATTAGAATCTCTTGTGCAGCCGTCGAGGAGTCGGCATCTAGCATGATCATTACACCAAATCCAAGCTACGAACCATGGTAAGCCATAGCCTGTGATGAACCAATTCCCAGCTAGTGAACATGGGATGAAATGGGACTTACCGTCATAACGGCTAACGCGATTATCATTACTACCTTATAATTTCTATACACTTTGGCGACAATGATTCCGCCAGCCACGGACGTGAGAGAAGAGCCAAGCGCGAAAGGGAGATTCCTGACACCTGCCATGAGAGCTGAACTTCCGAGCACCTGGAAGTAAACGGGAAGGTAAAAGGCACCAGCAAAAAAAACGATACCCTGCGCGAACACGATGCCGAGTACGCCTGCCGTGGTGCGCGTTCTAAACAGGCGAGGTGGAATGACGGGTGATTGTTTCGTGTAGATCTCGTTGAGTGCGCCCGCTATGATCGCGGCTACACCGATAGCTAGGGGAACGATAGCTTGTACCCTGTTCCAGTTGGCTTCCCCGTTGTTCAACCCGACAAGGAGAGATGCCACACCACCAGTAATGAGCGTAAGCCCGAGATAATCAAACTCTTTGGCATGTTCCTTGAAGCTCTTCTTCTTGTTTCGAGGCACTCGCAGGAAGATTAGCAAAATAACTGCAGCTATACCGCCAGTGGGCAGATTGATCAGAAAGATCCATCGCCAGGAAGTGTTCTAAGAGGGAGTTGCTTAGCTTAGAGCGGGAAGTGGGAGCCGAGCACTACACCGCCACCTACATCAACGATGGCGCCTCCTATTAAAGGTCCCAATACTGATGCAATACCCCAAATGGATCCGACACCTCCAGTATATTTTCCCCTCTCAGACAGCGTTGTGATGTCTGAGATGGTGATTTGTACGAGCTGGATAATACCACCACCACCGATGCCTTGTAGACCACGACACAGAACAAGCCACAGCATGTCTTGGGCAGCTCCGCACCTGAAGATGAGCACTTTTAATCATCTGAAACACAGGTCGAACGACGTTTGCTTACATTGCTGAGCCGAAAAGGAAAGTACCGATGGCAACCATAAGGCACCATTTCCTGCCAATAACATCGGCCAATTTTCCGTATACTATTTCGAAAAGTGTCAGAGTAATTAGGAGAGTCCATAGATGCAGTGATAAAACCAGAAGGTAGCCTACAAGGCGCTAGACATGCAGCCATGAGAAGGTATGCACTGCCAACCCAGTTGTAAAGGTTTGCCCCTCCTATTTCTTCGACTAGGCGGGGTAATGCGACAGCAACGATAGTTTGATCTAGGGCACCTGTGTACATTAACGTAATGTTAGTACATCTTCGTGCGAATATGCCGATCTAAGCATGTCGGCATCGAAGAATGGGAAGGTCATGTGACTTACCGAGGAAGACCTGTATGCAGTACGCAACTGAGGATGAACTCGTTTGCAAGGTTCGGCAAGTTGTTCAACTCACACATAGGAGTAAGGCTCCGTATACCAGCCCGAATGATCGCTATATTGGACAAAGCCATGCATCAGAACTGCCCGATCTACCTACCTTCCGGCACATAGACCAGGCACTCCGGTGAAGGTACCGCCCTCGTTCGCCATACAACCTACCTGTTTGGGGATTTCCTGCACTTCGGATCGCCAACCGGTCTTCGCAGCTTCTTTCTCTTCATGGGTCATCTTTGTTTTCGCCTCTTGCGATTGTGGCTCATCTACCGCTTGCTGTGAACTACGGGCGGACTTTTCGGCATCATTGGCGGCGATGGGAGTCGCCCCAGCAGCAGTCCTGTCGCTGCTTGTGTCGCTCATGGTGCAGTGGCAGTACTGTAGATGCGGCTACACGGTGCAATGAGTCCAGACGAGAGGAACTCCCTGCTGCAGTTCCTATTAATATTTGCAGATGCAGCCGCCGCCGGCAAAGTCGCCGATCGCCCATGCAAATGGGGTCCCATCTGGGGGTCTCGAAATAGCATGCTCCGATGCAGCAAGGGCAAAGTGCGAACGTAGAGCGTTGCAAATGTCCTGTGTCATACCCCATCGGTCGTCCGCCATGCTATGGCAAGAGCCTCCGGATGCAAGGCCTCCAGCAGAATGTCGCCACCCGGTTTCTCGAACTCGATCAACTTGCACATGTAGCGAGAAGCACAGAGCAAAGCAAGAGAGCCGTCCTACTCGCGCAGCACGACAGCACGCTGTCCGCCATGCACCGTCATGGTGAGCAGACTCTCGTTCGTGCTTCAATGTAGATTGCTGATACGCGGCTTCCTCTGTGCTCCGTCTCTCTACCGAAATGTACCACGTTTTGCTTGAAATTGCTGATGGCTTCATGTCTGCGCCATGTTCTTTTTTGAGCAGTCGCACAACGGACATCGTTATTCGCCAAACCAAGTTCGATAACGTGCAGGACCCTCCCTGCAGATGTCATTCTTGGGCCTCCCTGTGAGCTTTGTCTCGATAGGCCAGCTGTGCCGTGAACTCGTACATGCTGACTACTACCCCTGCTGAAGTACCTTCGGAGATTCTCATCCTGGCTACGCGCTACACTTCCTTCAGCACATATTCCACACCTCGAGGGCGACAACCTGGGAAACTTGGATCTGCAATACCAAAGCTCAATGGGATACCACGCAATATTGATTCAATACCACCTTTGCAAGGAGAAGAGCCTTTTAGGCGTTTAGAGACATACCTACAATCACCATACCCTCGTCAGCTCTTACCGATACGGAATGAACTGCTTCGCAACGAAGTGTTCAGGGCTTCACGACCGAACGGCCAACCGGTTTCTAAAGAACTGCCGCAAGCATACTACCATACAGCCCTGGAGAAGAAGGGTGACGATTTGACAAGGCTGATAGCGGATGAAGTGGCTATATATTGGTGCCTGCAGTTCAGCGAAGACTATACTCAGGCGGCCAAGTTCCTCAATAGGCATGCTTACCACCCTGTCAGTGCTCTGATCCGCAATACCCACTGGACTGTGCTGTGTGAGTTATAGCGGTCCTTGGCCTTCGCAATCAACAGCTCTCCCTAATACTATGATACCTACGAATGTTCTTGTAGCACGCCAGTTCGCTGTTCATGCTGCCAGATTCGACTCGAGCGACAGCTGTTCAGCAGCATCCCGGCTTGCTGACAATTTTGAAGCATACATATACGCATTATACTTAGATCAAGGCCTGGAAACAGTCTATAGATTCCTGTGTCCAATATTCTTGAAGAAACTGTACAGTCAAGCGAAACGACTGGAGATACCTATACCCACTAAGAAAACAGTACTAGAGCTCACCGAAAATGGAACTTACGTAAAGCCTGGTCAATGGAGTCGTTTCAAGAATGCTCGTGAGTATGCATTTAAGCCGTGCATGATTATTCCTAACAAGGATAGGCCGCAGTAAGGAGCGTTCTGTTCCCAAGTAAGAAAGGACCGGCCAAGATCAGAAGAATAGAATACAAAGGTCTCACACTGCCCGACTGGGAGGTTCCATGTACCAATGGGATGGAATGTACAAGGGGTATGTATCAATGCTTGTGTTTTCGGCTGGCGTGCCCAAGCTAACCTGCAGTCTTCTTGCCCAGATGACTGCTATTTCGACCACACGCAAGAAAAGCTGGAAACGTTGCCGTTGTTCACTCCATCTGCGAGCAATGCACAAATAGCCGAAGTCAAGTCCGAAGCGTTGGAAAGCTCGGATGTAGCATCAGCTATCAGTACGGAAGTCAGCTCAACAGAAAGTCACTCTAACGTATCTGGCAGTGAGGCTACTTCCGATCCGAATGATCGCATACACCTTGAAAAAGGCCTCTTCAAGCGCATAGAAGCTTTGATCAATAATAAGTTCGAACGAATGAATCGCGATCTTCGAAATCATCTAGAAGATCTCGTTCGGAACCGTCTAAAAGTAGAAATGCAAGCTGAAAGGAAGCAGGATAGAAAACAGGTTCTATCTGAGATGTCTAAAATGTTAAATGAGGGCTCGGACAAGTTACCAAATAAAATACAAAAGATAGTTCAGACTAGGACGGATTTATTAGCTGGCAGAGCTTCCGCTAAGATAGCGAAACAGTATGGTGAGGCAGTGAAAGCTAATGAGCACACGAAAACCGAAATTCAAGAAATTGAAGAACGTTTGGCTGCCTTGGAAAAAGCTCTCGCAGATCGGACATAATCAGGCATAGCATCCAGACCATCGTCTACCTGGATTACTTAGCCTGGGTAGGCCTACAATCGCCGTTCCCACCGGAACAGAGTCATGGACTAGACCTGCAATTCGTCCAAGGATAGTGGCCCAGCAAGATGCCCTGACAAGCCTCCACTAGTGACAAAGATTGCTACGCAATAGCCGATGTTGTCATGATCGACAACGAAAGATGCTTTCACCTATAATAGATACATGTATGTCTTTTGATATCAAGTAACGGTATTATTGAAAATCGATGAATACTGATATTGGTATTTGAACAGATCTGAATGTGAAAGAGTGCCTCGCTAGTCGAAAGGCTTCTATCGAAATGCCATAGTAGACAAGTTGTGCAGATAAATTCATATGGAAGCGGCATAGGTGGGCCTCATGTAGGTCGACCATGCCAGAAGAAATCGAAGAGGAGTAGATTAAATGCTTATGCAGCGGGAGAACTGGCTGCTTCGGGAGCCACGCTTGTGAAGCCGATAACTGAACCTGCGGAGTCAGTTGTCGTGCCAATAATGACAGTTTGCGTAACTCCGGTCGGGGCGTTACCATTGGTGATAGGCAGTGTGTAGTTTATGAGCAGAGTGCTACCGAATACATCTGTTGGAACTCCAACTACGGTAGCTGTTGTGGGAGTTGGCAGGCTCGAAGATGCCGGTGCTGAGCTTGCAGCCTGTGAATCGCCAACGTAGACAGCATTAGCATGCAAGACTCATTTCAGGCGCTTTGGAAATGTTTGCAACTCACCGACGAGGACGTGCTAGATTCCGAGATTGGATTACCCTGAGCATCAATTGGCGTTCTTACGCCGCCAGCTTCAAAAAAGGTCCGCCCGTCTGTAGTCACGGTCGTGACTTGTAATCCACTTCCAGCAGAAGACGCAGTCATCATACTTGTAGGCTGAGGAGCTCCGCTAGCGGCAGAAGAAGAGGAGGAGGAAGGGTCGCTTGTGGAAGAGGCGGCATTGGTACCAGCGCCCCCGATGACTCCGGCCGCATCTTGGCTATTCGACGGATCGCTGGTTGAAGATACCGCTGCGGTACTATTCGGATCCGAGCCTGATGTCGCCGAAGCTTGTGACGCGCCGCCGCTCGATGCGGATGTCGAGCCGCTTTGAACAGACCCAGCAGCGTCTGTTGCAGAGCTGCTGTTACCACCACTGTCTGTAGATGACCCGGCTGACCCCGTACCTCCCGGTACAACTGCAATGCTGGTACCGTTGGCGGAGGCTACTGTTTCGGTAGAGGAGACCAACGAAGACGACCCAGCTTCGGTAGTGGTTGCAGCCTGTGTAGGCACGACGGCAAGGCTCGTTCCAGATGCTCCTGATGAGGGGGCGGAAGAGTCATTGGCGGCACTGGAACTAGCAGAAGTCGTCTCCGGGGCAGTCGAGGAGGAAGCAGCTACGGTTGAGTCCGTTGGGACGGGTGCGACGATTAGAGTAGTACCGGATGCGGATGCGGCGGCCGAGGTGGATTCCGCTGAAGACGCTGTGGAGCTCCCAATCGATGTGGGAGCTACGATGAGGGTGGTACCAGCAGCAGATGAGGAATCTACCGAAGCTGCGGAAGCGGACGCTTCACCGGAACCTGTAGGGGCTACAACGAGTGTGGTTCCGCTTGCGCCAGGATCGGAAGATGCAGCACTAGGCTGAGCGGCTGAGCTTGATGGATCACTTGAGGTTGTAGGGGCTACGACCAG